>JBBPQZ010000372.1:0-16897 GCA_038092795.1 Boletus rubissimus
CACTTCACTATCCCAGTCGATCTGTCAATGCTCCGTACAGAATCACATTTACAGCATTAATTGAATTTCCTGCAACGCCACTCGTTCAACTGCTCATAGTACCAATGAACCTTAGTCGGAAGCACGCTGTTGACAGGTTGGATGGAGTAACACTTTTCTCCTTTCCTTTATCGTTGTAGCCTGGGAGCGGAGTCTTGCATCCCTTAACACCGGCCATTGTGACTAAGGCCTAGCGCACGCCGCATCAGTCGCGTTTCACACAGCCCAATAGTCGTCTCTCGGCGTTTGACGAGGATGTTGTTGTTATAGAGGACAGCCAACGTTGTGCCCCATTTTATGGTATTTATTCTAGGAATGACCCTCGAAATTTTTTTTCTCGCTCTTGTTCGGCAATGATTTGTCAAATGGAGTGGGTAGCTCGTATATGCCCGATCATCGATGATCCTCACTCACTAATGATGTCGCCGGAGCGTTTTATACTCCAAGGTGCGTCTGCAGGGAGTATTTTCCCATGCGCCACGACGAGTTCGTTTGGGCGGTATACTAATACCATCTTTTTGAACGATGGGGCATCCAGTGTGGTAAGGTACCAGAGGACCCTCAGGCCCCAGGGCACAATACTACCCGACCCTCGCTTGCAATCTTGCGATCTAACTCTACTTTTCACTCGAGATCAGGCACTGTCAACCTTCACTAACACGAGCAAACTTTGGGCACGCCATTGACTGGGTGGAGCATAGTGCTACAGCAACCTCGCCGGCCTCATTCACCACCAGCTCACGACGCACCCACTATTGATCACTTTCATGCCTTTCGCCAGATCGTACGCTTTGACTCGAATACCCGTAGTTTTTGCAAAACGTGGCACAATTCACTTGTCCCGCACGCTGTCACACTTACTCCTGTCAAGACTGACGGTGCCTTCATTTCAGTGCTCAGCGGCTTGCATCTCAAGTCATTGGGTGTACGCAAAAGCGGCAAATCATAGCATGAATGTGTCGTTTGTTTGAACCTTCACGAGTAACAGGCTATTGTCACATCTTACCAAGCCCCATGGGAACGTTCGTCGCGTTCATGACTGTAGGACTTTCCACATCGGTTTGCGTTGGATGGTCTACTATCCACCCCTGCCCAGCATAGCATGTGATGAACCCCCGCACGCTGTCACACGGACACCTGTCAAGAACGACAACGCCATTCATTCGAATCATTTCAATGCTTGCGCAATGGTTGCGTCATCAATGCGTCATGCACACGTCTGAATTTTCACGGACTCGACAGGTGCCATTTCTTATCAAGCCCATGCATCTTCGCGCTCACGGCCGTAAAACGTCGCTCTCTTTCCACACTGGTTTGCGTCGGGAGGTTGTCAGGGCCAGGCTGGTATGGCCCTCATCCCATTTTCGATTTCGTCTTTATTGTCGTGTGTATTGATTGAATGACATGAAGTAATGAAGATGATCCGAAGACTGCTGTTCCGGTGATTGTTATCTTGGATATCCGTATCCATATCCATACCCTTTATCGCGATGTGACAGGCATTCGAGCCCCGCGTGTTCACGTGTCACATTTGCCGCGAAGCCTAGTTTGTCGGCGCCACATTAGTGGCACTTGGCGTCCGATCGTTTTCATCATATACACTCTTGTTGGCAACCCTCGGTCACGGGTCGGTGATCGGATCGAGCCTCGAATGCAAGTCTAACATCCCGCTTCGGTTCAGGACGACTGAGGGCAGCTAGAGCTCACGAGTTGGGGATACTAGGTTGCGAATTGGAACTCCGTCAACGACTCACGCGCACGCTCGGATGCATTCATTTCCTGTCAAACCTTGCTCGATCATCGAGGTCCGACGTCCAGGAAACTGGATTGGAATCCGGTGACTACTGGCGCCGGACGCATGTCACATGCCCTTCGGACTCCTCAGATCAGACGAAATTTGGCCAAGGACGACGACTTTGGATGGAGTGCTTGTTCGTGCCGTGCCAAGGATTACTCAAGTATCGTGTCAGTCGACTCCCTTTACAGGAGTTGTTTTTCTTTCAAGCCTTTCCGTTTTTCACCAACGAAGCTGAGTTACTCTTGCCCCCACAGGCAAATACTAAGCGGAGTCGGATTCCACTCCGATCGTCATCACGCGACACGAAGGCTTCGCTCAGTCTACTTGCTACTACTTAATAACGAGTACTTGCTAAGCAGTGTCGAAGTCCCGACCGATGAGTCTTGGCGTCTATGATCCGCCGAGCAAAATCTCTGCAAGCCCGCGTGCGATGATGGAATCATGATACCTTTTTTATATCGGAAAGCATGCTGCATGACGGGTATGTATTCGATGGAATAGGTGTGGTGCGGATATCACGATTTCCGGTCATTCGGACGACCCATGTCGTCCTTTTACAGTCCGCGCCTTGGGGCCGGCGCAAGTAGCCGTCAGTACTACGCTTGCCGATCACTCAGATTGAAAGTGACTGCAAGGCCAAGGCCGCATGCGTTTTCGCTGAACCGATTCACTGTGAGTCTGCGGCATCGCGTCAAATTCGTGTACCAGTATGGATGAAATTCATAGCCACAAATGAACAAACACGACATGGTTACCAGGTATTTGAGACTGGTCTAAACGTTGGACAGACAGAATCTGGAGCGCTCCAGAGTACTCCAACACTCTAGATTGCGCTAGTTCCGTTTTGTACAACGTTCAAGCCAGTCTTCGATCTTGCTAACCGCGTTGTGAAATGACAACCGACAGGGGCATATGGTGAATGAAGTATCGACTTTAATCCAGGAAGTTTACATGCTGGATAAGTACGGCCCGTCAATCAAAAGGGGCGGCCCGGTAACCCAGTAATCAAGTGATAGTGTCCCCCTTCCCCCAACATCCTCGATGATCGTTGGGCGTCGCGAACGTTCTGAATCATCTTATCGATCGCATTTATTCGGACCCGAACCCAAAGCGCGTGGACGTTGGAAGCCGAGTCATGTGTCACATGCATGGAGCCAAGGTCCGACGGTGGGCCAGGATGTGGTTGAGACTGGTTCTGACCAATCGGTTAACACAGGATTGAAAGCTGGTCCTGGGACTTGAAAGCTTGAGGGCTTGAGGACCATAACACATTGTCCGCATTCGTAGAAGTGACTCTCGGCATTATATGTCACCGTGATACTTTACACAGTAAACTATATTTTCTATCAATATAATTCTGCTGGGGTATTTTTTTAGCGAGATGGGCCGTCGTGACTCATCACAACATCTTATCTCAAGTATCTCAGCATCAGAGGGATCAAACATCATCGATTCATCGTCCAAAACTCGAGCGCAATGCACGTGGGGCTACTATGTATAATGTTCAGAAAATTTTGGGGGAGAAACACAGCTTATCGATAACTATAGCACGTTGAGCGCGGTCAACACCGCCCGAATGTTACTTTCAAGTCGCAACCAGATATTCAGGTATATTTAATTTCTAATAGGATCTATTCGCACCAAGACTCTTGAGAATGACTTTATCCGAGTCTTGTCGTTACTGCAGTCCTATCGACTAACCGTTTCACTGAAGTCATTTTACTTACAGTAAACTTTTCAGGGAACTCTGGAGTGGGCGTACCCGTCCGAACCGAGGTCTCTAGGAAGTCCGAGTCCGAGGTTATATTCATACCGAAGCCTTTGTTTATTTGGCGCTTTCGGCCGAGCCGTTTTTTTGGAGGGCAACTTTGGGAATGTCTCCCTAGTCCAGAGCGTATGAAGATACGAGGAAGGGTGTAATACGAAAAGCACGCGGCTAGAGAGGAGATGCTCAGTCGTGTGCGGGACAACGGACTGAGGTGATCGCTCGTATGGCAAGAAACTATATATTCGTAGCTATAATTACTCGAGCTAAAGGGGTAATCGATAGAATGAAGGGTTGAGAACAAAGGGATCAGGCGAGTATATAATAAGGTTCGTCGCGTAGTGCGACGAATCTCTCGGGCTATGTATCGTATCGTAAGTACAAAGAATGGAGAGCATATGTTGAGTTCCGTGGAATGTAGATATCGGTTAGGCAGCGCGCACGCTTGCGTATTCCGACAGGGCGTTGGTATGTATTCATAATGGCGATGGCCTATACACCAGATATTCGCACACAAAGGCTCGATGGACGAGTATCAAGTCAAGCCCCAATCGCATTCGACTCTATATCACGTAGCTAGTAGGGTCATTTCAAGCCAAGTACATGGGTTGGCGGCGATCTAACGAGGGTGCCTGATCACGATCGCCGTTCGAACGTGAAGGGTGGGGCCTTGAGCTTGAGGTCTGAGGCATAAAGTATCCTGTCACGGGCTGCCACGTCAGATCCACGTCATGCACTTTGCCTCACTGCAAGAAAACTCGCATATGCTTCGTGATGTGTACACGATAACATGTTCGGTTGCAGGACTGCATCCAATGGAATGATGCAATGGGTATGATATGATGTGACACGATACTGTAGGATATGATACCGATACACACGATCGCGACGATCAAGCATCCAATGGAATGATGCAATGGGTATGATATGATGTGACACGATACTGTAGGATATGATACCGATACACACGATCGCGACGATCAAGCATCCGGAACGGGGTCAACTGGACAACCCGTTTAGCTAAGGCCCTGAAGTTCTTGAATCTTCGAATCTGCGGCGGCAGATGCGTGCAGATGGAATACATGCGCACGACGGACGGATTGGATGGATTGGATGCGGCGGAGTGATCGAGTAGAATGTAAATTTGGATCGATGATATATGTGTGCACAAGATATGGATGCTGCGGCAACTTGACGGACAACATCGGCGGTCGCGCGTTCAAACGCTGACCTGTCTTGGATCGACGGCGATCATATATCCCATGCCGTGTCCATGATATCGTAGATCGTAAACATTTACTGCGTGTCGTGATAGCACTGCATGGACTCACCATCGCTGGCATGAATGCCAGTCAGGAGCAGGCGCTTTCGATGAGCATGCAAATATGGTTTGACGCAGAAATCACACACGTTGTTCACACCGCTACACTGTTCGGTACGGTCGCAATCTCAATCCACCTCCAGCTGAAAGCACACACGCGGGGATCCTATGCCCTCCGCCGCATCCTCGATATCACACCAAACCAGTCACTGGACTACGGACGCTGATGATGAGACATCGAACACGTTATCCAAGTCTATCCAAGCATTCGATGATGACGATAAGAGATGATGACAAGATAGGATAGGATATGAATAGCTCGGATGGAAAATGCCTCCGCAACCGTGTGCATGATTCGCTTCGATATGGCAGGGAAGCACCTTGGAATAGTCATAGAACCGTGGCGTTCGGGCTTCGTGATGGATGCTGTGCGAGCAATGGTCACGTCAAGGGTGTCAGGGCCATTGGTACAGTCGATGAGTAAAGATGACCATACTGTCGGCCATGGCACCAGACGAAAGGGAGCGAACAGAACCAGTGACTGAGTAGTCTGCTAAGCTGAGCTGAGCTGGCAGGGAACGCGATCGAAACCCCGAAGTTCCATATTGCACGATACGTACGTCGGGAAACAAGGGGTCATCAGTGACTCGACACACTATCACGAAAGGACACGTACTACCCACGATCGTCTTCCCCCGGTTCATACGGGAGGAATGTTCGGACGTTTTTGATAGGGGAGCTTGTCTGGGGCACTCGACTCTGGAACAAGAGTGCACAGCAGCTGCCGCTAACAACCTTGTTTTTTTTTTCGACCGCCACATGGTTGGGGTGGTTAATCGGACTTGCAAGGTTTTCGCCATGGCATTTGCAATTGGGCGTACGGTTGGCAGGGACTGAGGTAAGTGGCTTGGACCCTGTTATCTAGGAAGTTTCCTATGATCGTCATAGCGTCCCATGTCTTTGGCATCCAAGCACAGACAATCACATCTGCCCCTTGACGATTGTCGTCCGCCGAGAACCCCAGTCCGATGGGCGCACCTGCCTTACCGATACGAGACAACATATTCGACGGAGACGCGTTTCGTCGGAGATTGTTGCCTCAACCTCGACGATTTGAATTACAATACATACACTCACAGCACAGCGTTTCTGATTTCGAGCGGAGGTCGCGGAAACAAGTGTCCAAGCCTGGACGTCCGCGCGGCACGAGAGCGAGGATGTCTTCCAAAGAGAAAAATAGCGAATAGAGATGCCGTAGACCAGTCCAACGTCCCTGTGGCTGCTCTACGACTCGGGTGCCGGTAGAGCAGAATAACCTCGATGCTTGCGTAGTCATTTCGATGGGTGACCGGGTATGTAGTGATGAACTAAAGCCAAGAGTTTTGGAAGGAAGGCGGAAACGATTAAGTATGGTCCAATGGATATTCAAGATAGGTCACTCGTAATGTTCATGGCGTACGCTAATTAGTCCACGTTAGCGTCATGGGGTCAACGACGACCCCTGCAGGCTTACCTCTCAACACTCCTGGCGTCTCATCTACACCTTCGACCGGAATCCTCCGGACACGAGCGAGCCCTGCCAGTGGTGCTTCCCAAATTACATACAAATACCTACATATGTAGTGTTGACATGATTACGAAGAGCCACCGCTGGGAAGGGCCGAGCAGAATGAATGCAACTCGAGAAACCTTAAATGACTGCGGATGTCGAAGCGGAAGGACCCGGTGCACCTGACTTTGCTCTCCGATTTTTCGCACGTTCCTCCCCGCGAGCAGACTCGGTACCAGGCATATGTACCCTGCATTTTCCGATACTCTCAGAGTTAAACTCAGAGACGTGCTGGCCTGTTGTCAAGATGTGTCATGGCGGACAAGTCCGGAGATATTTGCACATTTTTGTGACTGTTTGTCGTCGACAGGGTCGTTCTTCACATCATGATCTTTGTAAACCACTAATGGACCAAAGTAGATATGAAAGGGTTACCGGGCGATACATAGTTGGGATGCCGGTACGTGGTGGACTTCAAATTCACACTTTGTCATCCGTCGCAAGGGAAAGGATGAATCACGTAAAACAGGGCAAAGAACGCAAGACACGATGACATCAAATTAGTGACTGTAAAATGGGAACCACATCGATATCATTATGGGTCGGTGATATCGTCTGCATCTTGTGCAAAATGCCCGTAGACCGCGTGCAGCGAATAGAACCTACGCAATCAGAGACTGGGATGTTGCCATGGAGCAGTGGAGGCGAGGGGCTATCCGAGTGGATTCCACGGGAAATGCACGCTGAAACTTGATCCCACCTACGCGAGCATGACCTAGTGACCGGAAGCGGGGAGTTCTGGAAAGACTTAGCATGAAAGGAAGGGTACGACAAGCGTCGGCGATACGCAAGGACAATGATTCAACTTGCGCCATTTGGAGAGGGCGTTGATGAGCGACCTCGTTCAATGCGTAACCTGTTCAGGGCCATCGCTGACACACGCGAGTCCGGTGCCCGCGTTAAGCGGACCGCGGGCGAAGGACGAGTGAGTGTTCCACAGACGGTCGGAAAGTACAACGTGGGGAACACTTGTCAGCGCGGAAAAGCATGTTTCCTAAAAAGGGAGTTCTGTGATGCATTACCTCAGCCAGTGGCTCTGAACTTACCAAGTACGGGTAGAAGGATGGCTTCCCACATGCGAGATGAACACGAGACTAAATAAAAGGTATCGGACATGTGCAACGCGCTTTTGAATTGGGGAGATGCAGCGTGGTCTGCAGGGACACGCCTTGATGTGACACGCACCGCTATGGAATACCCTGTCAACGTTTTCACGGCGCAGATGGACGCATCAAAGGAGCTTCAAGCTGACAAGAGTGAAACAAGTCCTCGGACCGCTCACTGAAAAAGGTCTCTTAGTGGGAGAGTTATCTGAACGTCTGACGATGTATATTATTTGGAGCAGGATTGGGATAGTCTGTATTTGATCGAGTCGATGTTCCTTTCTTGTTACCAATCAGTTGATCACGAGAAGTTGGGGCGAACAGTGGGATCTCAACGGTGCAACGATGTCAGGGTCGAATTGCTCTGAGCCGAGGTGCGAGTGTTGTGATTCTGGTACAAAGTTGAAATGGGTGTTGCGCATGTATGGGGCGCGTACGGAGAATCGAGACTGATTGCGTAACTGAAACTTACCTGGATGGTAGCGTGTCGGATGTAAACGTTGTATTCTTATGGGGATCCAAAACGGTCGAGACGAGTGCGAAGGGCGCAATAGAGTCATATAAAGGATGGAACGACGGATCTGAGAGTAAAACATCCGACGGAGCAAAAAGTGAAAAGTGACAGGGGGGAGCGGTGTCTGAGAGAACGGGTCGACGGTGAATCTTCTTACAGCAGCGATTGCTCCTGAGGTACTGGTGGTGAGAACTGTGGGGAGCCAAAGGGGAGAAGGGACGGCCGAAATGAGGTAGGGCTGAGAAATATGGCACGGTTAGGACACGAAGGAAGGAAACACGAAGAATGGAATAATAACGACGACTTGATTCTGACCCACCGCATCTAACCCCTACCCCCGTCCGCTCCCCTGGTCCCAAAGCCTCATCGCGGGTGGTGTAACCGTCCGTAGCCGACTGAACACATTGATCGTGTTTCATTGCGTGTGAGGTAAGCAGCGGCCCGCCATTCTCCCGGGTCCAGTGCTAGTCGCTGAATGCAAAGGGGCATAAGTTAAACAAGTTCAAGTCTGGCTCGTATATGTCTCAATTCATCTCTCTTTCTTTCCTACTCTCACTACGAAATGACATTCGATCCGTATGCTGACCGTTTTCGTCTCCCAGACCCAAAGCTTCTTTTCCCGCCTTCCTCTACCTCCGCCTCACCCTCTGTCAAGTCCGAGCCCTCCTCGTCCCCGCACATCAACCTCTCTCCCTCCCCGCACCATACTTTTTCGTTTTCTTACCCGATCCCCTCCGCTCCGCCCCTCGACAATCCTGATCAGCTCTCCCTCTCCCACGACTCCGTACCACACGACCGTTCCGTTTTCCGCTTTGGCATGGCACACGCCAATTCATCCCATCCGGCCAGTTCCTGGTCACTCAAACGGCCCCAGCACGACCCCGCACACGGCGCAAGCATCGCCCTCGACCTGAACGCGCTCTCCTTTCCCGACGACTACGAGGACGCAGACGAACTCAGCGACCTCCCAGGCTCAACCCCAGCATCACATGCCAGCCAGTCCGAGCGCATCATCCGCCGCAGGAGTAGCAAAGGTAGGTTTCATTTCCTGGTGTCCATCGACTTTCGCTCTGACCTTGTCGCAGCATGTGATCAATGCAGAAAAAGCAAGTGCAAGTGCGAGCGAGCTGCCGATAGCGACGCCTGCAAGAGTTGCATTATGCTTGGCACACGTGAGTCCATCGTCTCGTCTATTACTCTTCGTGATCCCTGACCGATGCCATTATGGGTTTCTCTCACCTCTCCCACCGGAACCGACCCTCGTGGCTGGCACTCATTTTACTATGACCTGCCCCCCGTGCCTTCCATTCAATCCCTATGAATCTCACGTCGGCCCTACCGCCACACCTTGGCACTCTTCCACGGATTTGGTCGCCCCTGTGACTTCCTTCTCGATCATCTCAACGTACGTCTACGTAATTCAAATACGTGCATCTTATCGTTGCCTCGATGTTTGGTCAACTCGCTCCTACGGTTGCATCCGCATTCTCTCCATCATTCAATCTCGCTTATCATCTGCGACACGTAACGCTCATTCCACCTTGTCTCCCCAATCCCTTGTTCTTCCCTATGCGGCTAACGTGTTCCCGTCGGAATTCCCTCATGCCATTTTTTTGCGTGGCGCAACCCAACTCCTCACATTTGTTCCCCCTTTCCGTTACATTGACATTCTTACGTTTGTCACATCTAAGCGTGCACTTTCTTGGGCCCCTCCCGAAAGCGTGGACCACCCAAGGGGTACATTGACGCGATCGAGGCCCGGCTGCACCAAACAGAGGCCCTCCTCGGCGTTCTCTTAGCCGTGGAGGCAGAGAGAACCGAGGGATTAGACAACGGAGATGCACCTGGGAAACGTAACCTAGATACCCCAGAAAAGGAAGAGAGTCTGGAGGGTGTCCTGGCGATCTTGAGAAAGGTAATTGTTCATGACAATCTCATTTCATGTTTCGTGCATTTGACGTGATTCGACCTCTCACGCATAGGATACGCTTGCGAGAGAAATTTTGAATCGTGTTGACTCATCGCAGTATGGTGTCAGAGGTCGCAAAGGTGGAAGCGTCAAAGTACGACCTCACGCCCATTCTCAAGAAAATTCGGGGAGTGGCATTGATCTCCATTCGACCCAGTAAGTGTTTGATCAGACGCGAGAATGACCCTTGAGAAGTTAAGGTTTCGTGATCTACTATGTAGTCCTTCTACTGAGTGGCAAGATCGTGTTGTTGCTCAACTTGCTTCTTCCCTTCAATCACGACCACACCTACCACCAGTCCGTCCTTCTACCTCCTCTGCCACCACCGCTTCCAATACAATTTCGCTGAATGATCCTCATCCCCCACGCCCTTTGCAAAACCAACATGCCTCCATCCATCTGTCATATTTCTCTGATGGGGATCATGTTCGACGACAACGACGGCGCGTCGATGGTGATGAGGGAGATGGTCGTAGCTCCTCTCCCAAGGGAATTACCCTAATTCGCAATGGCAGCACAAGTCCAGGATATTCACCCGTTCGTTCAAACACCGATTATACGTCTGGCAGTGGATATGCCTCTGGTTACATGGGTGCAAGCACTGATTCCGACAGCGAAGACGATGTCGTGGATGCTGTTGGACAGCTTAGCTTAAACGAGGATGCACAAGTTCGGTATCATGGCAAGGCGAGTGGTCTGTACCTCTTGGGTATCAATGCAAAGGCAGAGGCAAGGAACGAAGGCGGAATTTGGTAAATGGTCACCTCTTTGTTGGTCTATTTGCCGATATCATTACCCCGTCAGGCGTTTTCCAAAGGCGCGGGTTTGGCCTCCACTTCCGCCCTCGGCGGTAAACGCGCCAACCTCACCCCCCACGGCTGTCGGTCCATTCTCGGGCACTCCAAACAAGATATCGACGAATGCTAGCACTGGACACCTTCCGGTTACGTCTGCAACACTAGATGGTGATTTGGCACCGTTGTTGCCAGATCCAGCGATGCAAGAACACTTGCTAGAACTCTACTTCACCTATGTCCATGCTGGATTCCCGATACTTCACAAAGATGCATTTTGGGAAGGTTATCGGAGGTAAAATCAATGCATTATGCATCCCGACACTTTGATTGAAGATTTATAATTTTAGCATGCAGAATCCGCCAACAGACACACCTTCGCCCACACCTGATCAGGCTCATGGTGGAGCAGGGAATTCGCCGGCCCCAATACAGGGAAAGCGACGCCATGTCTCTCCTCTTTTGTTGCTCTCCATGTTTGCCATAGCAGCTCGTTATTCGTCCTCGTCCTCTCCCCCACCCTCTCCTCGTTGTTCCACACCGACGTCTCCACATCCACCAGAGCCCACTCCGATGTGGACAGCAGGGGATGATTTCCTCCTGCTAGCCAAGAACCTACTCGACAATACATACTCTTCCTCTCTCCCCTCAACTGTTCAGTCTCTGCTTCTCCTTGGCTATCGGGAAATCGGCATCGGTGCCATGGCACAAGCATGGGCGTACACGGGGATGGCCGTGCGGATGGCTCAAGATTTGGGCATGCACAGGGCTGCTGATGGATGGGCTCGTGTGGGTATGGGGCGGTTATTTGGTGGGCGCGAGTTGCAGGAACGGAGGCGGATTTGGTGGGGATGTGTCGTTTTGGATGGCTACGTGAGCACGTACATTGGGCGACCCTTGGCTATTTTCGAGAGGGACTACGACACACAGTTCCCTGGTGTCGAAGAGGTTCATCTCGTCTCTCTTCCAATCGGGATGGCATCTCACAATCTTTTTTGGTAGACTGATGAGCAGGAGACATGGGCGCCGCACCCCTCGTTGCCTCCGGATACGAGGGGACACGGATATCGCCCTGGGGCTGGAATGACACCGCCCGTTCCCGGCCGCATTCTATCCTGTTTCACTGCATCTGCAACGCTATGTAAGTCCGTCGTATAGATCTATAACGTGCTTCTTTTGATACGTTACGTACAGCCACGATTTTGTCCAAGATCGTCCAGTCGATCTATTCCATTCGCACTACATACTCGCGGCATGCCGAATCCATTCATATCGAAGGGTCCTTAGACAAGTGGTATCTCGAGCTTTCGGAGCATTTGCGTTTCGAGTTGCGGTATGACTCGATGGGCAACTTGAGTACGACGGGTAGCAGAAGGATACCGCCACCGCACATATTGACGTTGCATATGCAATATTGGTGTACGACGTTGCTGTTGCACCGGCCATTGTGAGCGTTTTGTCGTGCTTGTTGTCGTTTTGAAGACTCACTGTGCGTGCTCTAGCATTCGACAGATATACTTGTTGAACAAACAGTGCGTACCATCTTGATTTTTCGAAAGGAGTATACATCTGAACCCTACATTAGTAAATCGGAAAACGGGGACGACGCAGACGTCCGTGCTGCAAGCAAGAAAAATTATGAGCTTTGTGTTGGTGCGGCAAACCACATTGCGTCCATAGGTTGGTGGTTACTCCTATGCGGAAGGTTGCGATGATGTTGATTGGGATTCGACAGTGACCTTCTACCGCGAAAAATACTGTCTTCAACGTGCACCTGTCTTTCTTTGTTTCTACGTCTTCACCGCTGGTATCATGCATGTCACGACTCGTGAGTATATCGTTCCATACACTTGACTCCAAGTCTCATGTGTTTGTGCAAGTGTCCGTTCACCCAAAAGATCCGCAAGCACGAATGGGGCTTACCAAGTGTATGGACGCCTTGCAAGACATGGAGGCCGTCTGGCCCTCGGCAGCCCGCGCAAACGAGCTCTTGCGTGGGTGCGATCCTTTGAACAAGAACGCATCGAAGAACACTCGTTTCGGACAACTCGTCACACGCCAGAGCGGTCAGGAACGACAGAAACGCGCTGCAGAGCACGCAGTCGACTCGGAAGATGCATACGAGCGCTCACAGATGCACGTGCCCTCCTCCAGTGGGGGTGCTCTCGCCCCGTCGCAGCCGTACGCCCAGCCCTGGCGCTCGACGCAGTTCGCTCCGATATCGCAGGAATCAGGGCAAGGGCAACCGAGAAGTTTTTCTTCGACGACGTCGTTATCGACGGCCCAACCCTCGTCGTACTACCCGTGGCCCTCGGACGGGGGCTCGTACGTGCCTTTCCCGGGGACGTTGTCCACGTCCGTCTTGCCCCAAATGTATAGCACGGGTTTGATCGACGAGCGACGTCTACCCAGCACCTTGACGTCGTCTCAACACGGACAGCCACGATTGAATGGGCATTCCGCGGGTGGTGGTGGTGGTGGCGGCGGCGGCGGCCAGGGTGGGTACGAATCGGCGAGCGGGGGACGGTATCCTCAGTTTTGGAGCGATTATACCTCGTTTCCGCAGATGGGGATGGCGTATGAGCAGCCGCCGGGTGTGCCGGCGCAGGGGCAGGAAGGGATGTATTTAAATGGGCAGTACGGGAATATTTATGGTGCGTGACAAGATGCGGTTGGTGATCGCGTGGAGCTGACGTGGGGGCGATGGTATGTCGACAGATAATCCACCTCCGCCGCCTTCGTAGTGTCTCCCCAAGGCAGACTGAAGTGTCGAGAGGAAACGTTCCACGTTGTCGTTGTAGGTCGCGTGCAGCGTGGACAGTATGTCGAGAGTTCTTTCGAACCTCTCGCGTCCCCACTATCCTGCACATTGTTTGCTGCGTTTGTCCACTTCCCCGCTGTGTTGCGATATGACATTTCATGCTATTTTGTCTCTCCCCACTCCCTATCTCTGTCCCTGTCTGTCTGTCTGCTTGTCTGTCTGTGTTCTTATCGTTTTCTGTTATTTCCGAGCTCACTATTTCTCCGTCATCACCATCGTTATACAACCTTTTTCGGGGGGGCTTGTGTGTCCACTCTACAATTGTCATTTTTATATGGTCACTAGAATGCCATGATCGATGGTCTTGTAGCTATCGATGATCCGAGATGCCTCGTTATACGCTACTGAAGAGTACGATAGACTAATTCAAAACTGTGGTTACTTTGCAAGTGGGAGGTCGGACTGAGGTTGGGAGGCTAGTGAGGTGTGTGAACTTTTCCAGCCTGCTGTCGAGGTCAGGAGATCGAAATCGATAGTGATCGTGGAGGAACGCCGGCCTCGAGGCAAAGAGCCTGGAGGGCGGCGCCTGGTTCTTAACAAGTCATGAAATCACAGCAGTGGAGAGCTCGATGACACACAAGTCGACGATGGGCACTGGTGGTTCAATCAAGGGCACGGGCGTACTGCGCGATCTGTTGTCGTCTGTGGCGCAACAGGTCGAATCTCATCTTCACCCATCGCCGACGCCCGACCGACACGGACAAGTTGGACGACGACGGAGTCGGATTCGGAGTTGGATCGTTCACGACGACAAGGAACTCAAGGACAAGGAAGACAAAGGCGATAATCAATCAGACGGTGGCGGCGACAATTCGTTGCATTTTACGGACAGGTCGGACGACGACTTTGCTGACGACATCCAAATTGTCGGAGTCGTCGGTGACAACGCAAGTCTGAAGAACGTCTCGCACAGGAAGAAGAGGTATCACAACGCTGAGGAGGCTCACAACCCCAGCTCCAACTCTAACGAAAACAAAACTCGAACTCGAACTCAAACCCAAGACGCTACTGTAAACGCCAAAGAGGTAAAGAGCGACAAGGCAAAGATGCATATGCTCCCCGACGAAATCAGGGAAGAAGAGACGGTCGACATGTTGACCGGTCTCATGGGCGAAGGGTTCGATCGCGAGGTCGCTCGGCGCATTTTGAGAAAGTATGATGGGAATGTGGATAAGGCGGCTGGGGCGCTTGTCGAGGGTGAACGTGGGGAGGAGTTCATTGAGCCTGTGCCTGCGCCGGGTCAGGTCCAAAGTCAGGGATGGCCGGCGGTTGGAACGGGGAGCAACGCATCGAGTTGGCCCATGGCTACGGGGACGGGGCCGACGCAAATGCCATCTCACACTCCGCAGACGCGGTTGGACGTAGCACCCTCTACGCTCGCTGGACGCCCGAACACGCCCGTCATCGATTTGACGGTCGACGAAGACGCGGAACTACAGCGCGCGATGCATGAGTCGATGAGTACACTGCATTCCAGTTCGCAGTCACAGATGCAGGCGTATGCGCCGTCGTATACGCAGTCGCAGTTGCAGTTGCAGGCGCAATCCCTCTCGCAGATGTTCGCCCCGTCTCAGGGCCAGAGCCAAACCCCGAACCAAATGCAGGTGGAGTCGTCAGAGGGGCCCGTGTTCGGTCCGAGCGAGCGTCCACCGGATCCGAACTGGGCGATCGTCCCGTCGCATGTGAGCAGCTTCCTTTGTCCATCGCGTTGTTCTATCGGGATTTTTCGGCACGACGTCGCTAACGATTGGGTTGTGTGTAGCAAAACGAGAGCAACGATGCAAGCTTCCTGCAGAACTTGAACCGTGCCATCGAAGCAAGCCTGGAGACCATGAATGACTCGGATGCCCTCGAGCCGTTCCCCGTCGAGCAGCAGCTACGGAGGGATGGATGGTCAGTGCCAGCGTTACAGCGTGCTTGTGGATCTTGCTCAAACATACATCAGCCCTGTCGTGCTGCGTCCTTCGATGCATACGGTGGTATACGCTGCGAGTATCCTTCAGGGGTTGTTCTACGTACCTCAGGTGAGAGAGCGCATGGCGTGCTGGCGTCCTCCTGTTCCGACAGACGAGGACGAAGCAGCTCCGCCAATGAATGGCCCAGGTACGCATGCGGATCATACGAGCAACCGCAAGAGGTTGATTTGGGTGTTCAGATTTTACATTGTGGGCTCTCAGCGAGATATTCACGCACATGGATCTCGCTCGACTATGCGATCTCAACGTAGATAAACGGCTCCCTGCGTTCAGTATCGAACCTTGGGATCGGCCTACTCAACCTCCAGGAGAACTTTCGCAAAGTGCGTATCCTGCGTCACCTTTGGGCGGACGATGGCTAATGGAGACATTCAGAATTCTTCGCTATGCTATCAGCTACTCTCGAGAAGGCCTTCGTTGATCAGTTTGCTCGCGGTGGGCAACCTCTTCCAAAGTGATTCTTACTCTTTGTACACCGAAAGAATTCTTACATTTTCTCTTTAAGACCGCGGCTGCTGCACTTCCAGTATGGGAGTGGCATCAGCGAACCCGGCGAACTCCTTCAAGAAACCTCGATTGTCCCGATTGACGTCAATGGTGGGGAGTCGAACGATCTCATCGGACGACTTTCTGCACAGTTGTCGAAACCTCAGTCCGAACCAGGCAAGCAAAGCGTTATATTCGAACCCTCTGAAGTGGTCGCTTTCGAGCTCGTTCGCTCGTCCTCAAATACAAGTAACACCACCAGTGGGGATGGGTCAGACAAAAAAGCATTCACATACCCAAAGTCGATATACCTCGACCAGTTCCTAAGAGAGAACATTGGGCTCGCACAGGCGAAACGTGAACAACGACAGGAGATATTTGGGGAGGTGCAGCGGCTCGTGTCGCACAAGAAAACATTGACGCATTTCGATGTGAGTCGTCGCCTACGATATGGTCTATGTATTCTGATTGTATGGTCGTCATGTGGTAATAGAGTAAGGATACGTTGAAGGATTTGCGGTCTACTATCTTCTACTTTGAAAACGTGGCCGATGCCGAGGATGACCTAGAGCGTGGTACTTCAATTCAGGTAACGACACGAAAACTGAAGGGTATTCTAAATACCATTGAAGAGGAGATCAAGGGTTCGGACTCCGTTTACTTTCAAGGTTCCTTGGTCGGTGATGACGATGTTGTCCACAG
>JBBPQZ010000373.1:0-16874 GCA_038092795.1 Boletus rubissimus
TCAGCCTCCCTCCCTATTCCGACGTAAACGAAGACGATAAGCTAATGGAGAGACATAAATCCCTTTATTTTATGGACGGGAACATTGTCCTCCTGGCTTCAAGACCAGATCAACATGCATTGCTTTTCCGTGTCCATAAATCGGTTCTATCCAGTCACTCCTTGTTTTTTTTTTTCGTGCCAGTTTGACGTCTGCAGCCCATCTGGTACAACAAATGATGGCGAGACTGAGCACTCTTACGATGAAGAGCCTCTTGTTTCCGACTGCAGCCCATCTGGTACAACAAATGACAATGAGACTGATCACTCTTACGATGAAGAGCCTTCCGATATGTCTGACGACTGCAGCCCATCTGGTATAAAAAGTGACAGCGAGACTGGTTACTCTTATGATGGAGTGCCTCTCATGCATATGTCGGATGATGCCAATCACCTTGAATCCCTCCTCAAAATTCTCTATTACCAAAGGTGATCATATCAGCATCTTGTTGTGCTGGAGGAGGATGACTAATTGGACGTTATTCAGTTTCTTACCATGGACGCCTCGCAGCCCTCATTACCCTGCGCTCATCACTCCAATCCTCAACCTGTCGAGGGATTATTCGATCGATCGCGTGCATGAGCAGATCTCGAGACACCTCGAATCCGATTGGCCCCAGACACTAAAGGACTGGGACAAACTAGAGAGGGACATCGAATTTATGACGAATGACTCAGACGTAGAACACATCGACGACCACCTCCCCGAGCCAGCAGCTGCCATCCAACTTGCCCGTAAATTTTACATCCTCAGTATTCTACCTTCCGCCTTCTATCATCTTTCGCGTCTTTCTATCCTAGACGATTGGAATAAGACTCATGCAGACTCTGCCATAAGCATTCGAAATCCCAGAAAACGTACTGCACGCTGGGGACTACTCTCTGCAAATGATCTTCGCTGCCTCCTTCCTGGGAAGGCAGAGTTTGCAGGAACCTTGCGCGGATGTATAAATACGGAAGAACTTCGCCATAAAAAACTCGGGACAGGGTTTGCGACCCATAAATCACGGGAACCGTTCGGGAAGTCGCAGGACGAATGTGATATGGGAGAAAGGCTTTGGAAGGACATCTGTGACAGATGTTCACAATCTGCAGATCCTCTCGCACTGCTCAAAAGCCTGGCTAGTTTCGAAGGGGATGGAGCTCAACACTGCTCCACCTGTGCAAAGGCACTGAGGGCCAGAATTCTGGCAGTACGCGCGGAGATTTGGAGAAAACTAGACGATTTGTTCCACCTGTGGGACGTGTGAACATTTTCCAAGCGGCTGAAAAGGTTGGGTCATATGTTATTTCCTTCCACATACTTATACACTAACGCATGACGTGAAGTGAGTTATGACGATTGCATGAGTCAGAGAATGACCCCACATCTATTCCAACT
This sequence comes from Boletus rubissimus, assembly GCA_038092795.1. Taxonomy (NCBI): domain Eukaryota; kingdom Fungi; phylum Basidiomycota; class Agaricomycetes; order Boletales; family Boletaceae; genus Lanmaoa; species Lanmaoa rubissima. The sequence continues at coordinate 1,420 of JBBPQZ010000373.1, forward strand.
TACAGCAACCTGCTTATCCCAGCAGTGAGCATGGACTCGTCTTTGCACTCGAACAAGAGCTGGCAACTTTGGAGGGGGTGCTCAGGGGTTGTCGCGGTTCAAAGGACAGATGGCGATGAGAAACGTTACTTTTGTCGTCGATACTGAGTAGACCCCTATGCTCATTAATCTGGACATAGCTCAGCCTAGTACAATTGAGATCATAGTCACTTTCTGGTCGTAAAGCCGTTAGGGGGAGGTCTGGCTTGGAGATTACTTAGTCTCGTTTGTAGCCTAACGGCCAGGGGACAGGGGATAGCGAATCGACTAGAGTTGGGTAACCTCGCGATTGCCTCGCGATGTACATATTGTACACTGTTACCCGCAACTACGTACCTATCACGTCTATTGACCACAGAATAGTTACATCCACCTGTCGTCGAAAAACACAGCTTCGTGTCTACACGCGGATACTAGTCAGTGTCCTAAACCCATATCGAAGTCGTATCGGGAGGGAATGATGTTTGACGGCATCAGGTTATGGGAGTCCATACGGTTTATCGGCAGGTTGGTCGTTGGTGTCATAAACGTTGACTAGATCATATCTGTATACACGAGTCGTCTAAATCTACGCACTGAGCTGATCTGGGATGAAGTCGCTCGGCTGTGAAGTATTGGTCGAGTCTTGGTGCGCTCACTTGCGTTGCAATGGGGGTGCGAATCAGAATCAGACCAAGACTAAACTTCAGTGATGCGTACGGCCCGCTGTGGCTGGGTAAGGCTTAGGCTTTGCAATATTTGAAGCACGGGCCCTAGGAAAAGGGTATACGAACACACGCTTGGTCTATAAGAGACTCAGAGGATGTGGATTAAGCAGTAAGCGACCTGCGAAACCAGATGAGCCAGCAACTTGAGGTTGTGAAAAAGGTGATGATAATATCACGGCCCGGCCCGGGGCAGCAGCACTTACTCATCAGTGTTTTTGTTCCACAATCAATTGTTTCCGTCCCGAGGATCCCGATCAACCAGGATAACCGTGGGACCCCAACAGAACGGTGTCACGCTTTGGTGTCCGATTTTTTTTTTATCGCGATGCTGAATAACTCGGTAACGTTCTTTGCAAGACTGTGCGTACGGCCTTGCTCGGAGTGGGCGTTGTGTGGGAATGAACCCGAGTTTCAGGTTGTAGCGAATATACTCGACAACGTTCGACCATCGTTCTCCTTTGACTCCTCTCAGGCTGGGGGGGAAGCGAAGCTGTCCAAGTTATGGTGTAACTACTAAATTTGACTACAGTAGACTTTCTCATCTCATAACGTATAAATGTTACATTTTGTGTGACCTAAACCTTGACTAAACCTCTCACTAGGCTCCCAACTTTATATGTTATGAGAAAGTCTCTGTAAATGAAATGAGTCCCAGGTTGATCAACATCTTGCGCACTGTGCACTCCATTATATCTTTTCCCCATCAGTAGTTGCAACCAAAAAAGAAGAAGTGAAACAAAAAAGTGTCCTCAAAAAACTTTTATTGCACCCATCCAGAAAACAGAAGCTTCTATGTACCATGGATCCATGTCCATTGATGATTGCAATCTTGCTCTTTAAAGCATGCCATCTTCCCTACTACTTTCCTGCTCAACTGCTGTTTTCTCCTGAACCAACCCTTCCTCCTCCATTGTCCCCCTTCTCGACAGCACTCTTTCCACCATGTTCAACTTCAGCCCCTGAAACCAATGCACGCCCCCACATACTGGGAAATAATACCATCCCATCGCAAGCAACATCACCCTGCCCAATACAACCAACGTATAGTTCATTGTCGCCACTTGTGCACCGGGTGTGTATGGAAAACAGAGAATGATGAGCATAAAGAGCATAAACGTGACAGCAATGGCTGCAATTGGGGCACTCTGCAAAATAACTGTAGACAGTGGTCAGAATTCATCCCTGTATAAAATGGAAATGGTGCTCACCAATATCCCGAGTGAAAACGGCCCCAGCTTGAAATTGTTCCCAAACACGAACCTCAATAGAATTGGCATGGTATACTCCACGTACACTGCCATTACTGAAATGGAAAACATGGCACTGATTGCCACTGGACCCAGTAGTGCCAACAGTCCAAGGAGGAGTGCAAGCACATAGCCAAACCAGACTGTGTTGATCAGCATGCCTGTGTATGCATTCATTTGGTAAAGCAGGTTGGAGAGAGGGAGGGTGCCATCCCTGGCCAATGCAAATGATTGGCAGAAAGCTGCAAGAACTAGGGAGGAGCCCATCATGTACCTGAAAGTGATATGGGTACAGGTGAGAGAGAAGTGAATGCCTTACTGAACTAGAATGATGAACAACCATAGGACTAGCATCCACAACTTTCCAAATGAACTTGAAAATACCTGGGCCATAGGTTGGTTGACAGTGCTGTTCAGGATGTTGGAGAGATCTGACCCCATGCAAAATGCGAGGAATACGTTGATGACTGATGTTGACCTGAGATATTCAGACACTGTGGACAGGCATATATGGACTTATCCCATCCCAGCACACTTGCAATCGTGATGGCAATGACCTTTTTGAAATTTTGAGGTTGATCTCAAGTGTGAGAACAAAGTTTAGACTTACCATTCCCTAGGGTGTGGCGGTTGCAGCATTGGATGATTCCTCACTGATATATATCACTGCATCATAACCAGCTTTTAAGCAGTGATAATAAAGATGGAGTGAAGCGATCAAGCATGAAAGCAAATGTACAGATCATCCTAAAAGGTGCCAGCAAACCGAGAATGAATACAAATACATCTGGCCATCCAGACATTACAACACTGTCAGTTCAACGGCTTCAGAATCTATTCATTGTACTCATGATTCATGAAGTTCCCGAAAACATATGAGGTGGAGTTCTTCAACTCTTTTGACGTTGCGATCAGTAGTGTGACAATGACGACTAGACATAGCCTGTCTATATTTCAGACCACCGTCATGCAGGAGTACAACTCAAACTTACAGGACATTAAAGATTACATATACCACTTGTAGCCTCACAAGTACTTTTGTCCCAAGATCACAAATAATACCTTGACTGAGAATGATTGCTGTGTAAATGCCACTGTCGCAGACTCATTCACACCCAATATCAAGTAAATAAAGTCAGTAAAGACACTCACTAGGATTGTTTGCTTGTGATAACCAGCTGTCCATTAGAACCTATATTTGCTGCTGCTGCAATCTGGACAGCATACAGTGACTCCAAAAACTATTCCAATGTTTTGTAGTTTTCGAGTATGTGTGGAATAGCAGTTGTAGGCATGGGAACCCTGCTTAGTGTTGGTGGGAACATGTGACATACAAACCCCTGGCTACCTGCTGATCTAATACTCATGTGATTCGGCTTAGGGGCCACTAAGATATATCCATTTTAAAACAGGAACACCATTGGAATAGTTTTAAAGCTTTTGAAATAAATAGGGTATTTGATATATATCAGTACTTAGTGTATCCTCCTTTAGCTTTGAGCACTGCCTAAATCCTTCTAGGCATGCTCTCAATCAACTTCTAACACTCCTCAACTGATATCTTCTTCCAATCCTCCTAAATCCTATTCCACAACTCATGAATCCCACTAGAGGGCTTTTCATAAGCTGCAAGCCTTCTTTTCAGATAATCCCATAGATGCTCAATAGGGTTTAGGTCAGGAGACTGTGCAGACCACACCATAGTTCTAAAATCCTGCTCCTTTAGCCATCCCTTTACCTTTCTATAGGTATGCTTGGGATCATTATCCTGCTGAAAAATGATGTCAGGAGGATTAAGACCATAATACTGCAGAGTATTCAGCAGCTCATTCTTCAAAATCTGAAGGTAAAAGTCACCATCCATCCTATCATCAATTTTGGCAGCATAGCCAACTCCCTGCCAAGTCATACACCCCCACATCATCACAGAACCACCTCCAAACTTGACAGTTTCCTCTACTAACCTGTTACTGAGCCCCTCATCTGCCTTTTTCTACACCCATTTGCATTCATCTGACCCTAGATGATTGATTTTGGTTTCATCAGACCATACTACCCTCTTTCAATCATCCATAGTCCAATCTTTATGGGCATAGGCAAAATCCAAATGGGCCTTGTAATGTCTAGGAGAAAGAAGAGGGCGTTTGAACTTAACTACAGCCTTTATACCAGACTTTTTCAAGTGAAGGCAGACTGTGTTGGCAGATAGAGGCTGGTTAATGATATTGGAAAGTATTTTGATCACCTGAACAGCAGTCTCAGCTTTGCCAGAGGTGATAAGATGCTGAGCATGATAAATATCTGTGGAGGAAAGCTTGGATGAGCGACCTCTAGAAGATTTTTGAAGATTGGAATGCTCCTTGGAATGAAGTCTAGAGATGGTGGCAATGCCTACACCAGTTCTGGATACAATAGAGCGAATAGAATGGCCAGAATCAAGCAGAGAAAGGATAGTGCTCTTTTGAGTAGCAGAAAGAGATCTTATGATGGTAGTAGTTGAGAACAAAGAAGTGTGAGACTTATTTCAAGCTCAGACATTATATTTATATATGTGTCTTTGTTTGTAGCACCAAATAACAACAGCTATTCCTTTATTTTACTGAAATTTTATGAATTATATTAAAAGCTTTAAAACTGTTCCAATGGTGTCCCTGTTTTAAAATGGGTGTATCTTAGTGGCCCCTAAGCCGAATCACATGAGTATTCTGAGAAGCTGCTCATGGAGGTCCATGAACTAATTCCCTCTGACATTTCAAAGGATGCAAGACAATGTAGTTTCTGCATTGTTGTACAAACCTTGGATAGGGAAAGCGGGTTCAACATAGGTGAAGGCTTTGATCCAAAAATGGTGGTAGTAGTATTTGTTATCTCTGCCCATCCATGTGGCATTAGAGATGTTATAAGTTAGAACAGACACATGGGCTGTATGGAGCAAAGAGAGCTCCTGGCTTACCAGTTTCCCTTCCATCTATGTCACCAATGAAAGAACCTAAAGTCCTTAATGGCCAAAGCCCTAAGTCTCACCGATGCAGTGGCCTTAAGCCTCAAAGCAAAGGAAACTATACAAGGGAATTCCAAACGTGAGGCTACAACAGGTAATCTATGGCTCTATATATACTGTTAAGTATTGCACACAGACCATCTTATGTAATCTCTATAAATAGTAACCCTAAGCCCGTGCCCTGGACCCTGATACAAATACAAGTGATAACATAAATAGATCTTCAAGGGGAAAGATAGTATCTGTGCATATAAATAACGATCAAGATGGCGATCTGATCTTGAGATCCAGATGCGATCGTGTGAGAACAGAACGGGAGGTCAGATGTCTAGAATGGAGAGATCCGAGATAAGGATCGGAAGATCTGATAGACCAGATTGGGGCGGCTCGGCAATCAATGCAAGGGTTTGATAAGACCACGTGACCGATGTGAAATGAGGACATGAGGATCTGCTAGCTGTTAGCTAAGAGGTTGGCTAACGGACATGGCTAAGTCAGATGAGGAACCATATCTTGGGGTTATGTAGTGAAGGCTACCCCCTTTCTAGGGTTCTTCTAGGGTTTAAGTTAGGGGAACGAAGAGAAATCGTTTCATTACCCCCTTCCTAGGTCGGACGTTCCGGCCAACAGAAAGCTGAAAAGTGAGCAAGAATGAACACCAACAAGGGTGTCATAGAGTATCTCCTGAATCCTCAACACACCCAAGTGAATGCATTGAATCCTGGTGTCGAGTGAGGAGACAACTGTTAAAGCGGGACGGTTGCCGAAACAGGTCTTGTATACACTTTCTAGCGCAGGTGCTAGTTTTGTGACATTGCAGTCAAGAGCTTTGTTAAGCAGACTCTACTGCTTGGAGAAGGGCGCACGGCTGCCTCGTTACTCCACTTGTTCCAGTGATTTTAGTATCTTCGTGTTACGAACTACCTCCGAAGAGTCTGATCGCTTCCACAAGGCTCAGGTATCTGCTCGCAGAGTACACGGCTTCTGGCTCAAGGATGAGGGTATGGGGGTCCTTTCCGAACAACACAGGCTACAATGACCAGGAGGCCAAGGCAATGCCTATAGTGGTGAACAAAGTGGATTAGACTGGGGATACCAGTCGCAAAGTGCTACCTTATATACTGTACAGGCGCGTGCACAGACCATGCTATGCGTGGGAGTGAATACCATAAATAGACTAAGTGATCTCACGAGTGTGAGATAGGAAGCGACAGAGATTAAAGGGGCTGTGTGAGAAGAGCGGAAATTAAAAGGTCATGGTTACCTCGTGGTATGACATCATTGGTTCTAGACCTGGTCATGTGAGGGTTACCATGGTCACGTGCACAGATCACGTGACTAGAAAAGTAAAAAGTACAAGTTCGAAAAAGTTTGAAAATGTTCGTATTATAACACTTCGGAGATTGATGGGATTACAACTTCGGGGGATTGGCAAGGAGGTGAGGATGGAGATTGGATGATTTGACCAACAGGGTCCGGAGGGAATATGGGTGTGTGAAAGGACTGCTCTAGGGGCGAATCACCTCGTGACTCATAAATAGTCTTGTGATTTTGTTCACTCAGATTTCTACTGAGGTTCTCCTTGAGTTTTCTTCTGCAGACTCAACTGCAACAACGCGGGAAGATGGTTTATCTGCTACCATCAGGAATAAGGTGACAACTATTCTTTTTTATCAGGTAGATTTATGCCAGCCCAGGCAAGGTGAAGTTTCGCTAAGTGCAACGGCTCCGCGGGTACAGTTTTACATCGTGTCGGATGCAACGCAGAGCGCTTAGCAGCTACACACGTTTCCTTGTGGTACAGTTTACAGTCATGTCCAGAACTAGCAGTAGTTTAACCTCATTCTGGAGGGACTTAGTTTAAGGTCATTTCAGACCGCCACTAGTTTATTCTCATTTCAGAGCTCACCCAAAGGTGGTGTTAGTTTAACGTCTTCCCAGATGTTTGCTAGTTTAGGCTCATTCCAGAGCTGTTGACAGTTTATACTCATGACGGAGTTAAGACAATCTAGACATTGTTGACAGCTGTTGCAAACCGAGTGGCTCACATCCACGCATTGGCTTCGGGGTGTGGTGCATTTACTTGGTGCTTTTGACCTTCTGAGTTTTCGAAGAAGATCTTGTTCCCGCTGGACCAATAGGTGGCCCCTTCGTTGTCATGGACGGTAATTCCTCGAGCCAGCATTCCCTTCAACAGGTCATAATTGAAGTTTGTCATCATGAAGGCTCCTGCCACCGCCAATTCTTCTGATGGCGCGGGGGAACCCCAACGGTACTGCTCGGTCTCGGGTTTCAGTGATGAAGCATATGGCTCCGGGAGAGAAGAGGTGGAAGAGGCTGGGGAAACTTCAGCCGATTGATATGCCCAGTGTTTTTGCGATCCCACTGGGTACCAGTCATTGTTAAGGGGAAAATCCTCCCTTTCTATCGTTAATGAGACGCCGCCGTTGCAGTCCATGTGGTATTCATTGCCCTGCTCATTGACTACTTGCACTTCATCAAGGAGCTTCTTGAGCTCTTCCCAAGTGAACTCCACATTGGGTAATACCACAGGGGGCAGTCTCTGATTGTTGTCCTCTTCTTCATTATAGACCGGAGAGGTCGGTCTCGGCGTTGCTAAGTGCTTGGAGGCTTCGCCAGCCTCTTCTGAGAAGTAGTAAGAGGGAACATCTCCCTTGGGGGTCACCGGTCTGCTTGGTGGGGGTGTAATCTTGTTTCGGACCTGGCTAAGATCCATCGGAACTTCCGAACCTCCAAAGGTTCCTGGAGTGTAGGCGTCATATTCGAATGCCATGACCGAAGGAGGAGGCAGGTTGAACGAGGGTGGATTGAATGATGTAACGAACCCATAAGGGTTCTCGGAGGGTGGCAGATGACTTGGAAGGCTAACCTTCAGATAGACGGGTGAGCCATATACAGGCTCCAGCGGTGGCCAATATGTGGGTGCAGATGGAAGAGTGCAGATAGGAGAGGGTGCTTGTTCTGCGGGTTTCCGAGGACCCTTGGAACGGCCCAAATATCTAGGGCCACATTTCTTGCATTGAGCGATAAACCGCTTGATATCCTTCTGCATCTTTGGCCAGTAAAACTTGGCCTTGATCGCATCACGGGTAAGCTTAACCCTTGAGTGGCGGTTTGAAGCTTCCTCCTCATGATGGGCTTTCACCACGCGATCTCGGAGTGCTTGGACGTTGGGGACGTACAGCAACTTGTCCCAGTAAATGAGGCCATTCTTTCACGACCAATGAGGCTTCTTTTCATCTAGCCCCTTTCTGGTAAATGCCTCCAGTTGGCCCTGGGTTGCTTTAATGTCGTCCAAGATTGACACCAGTTTGCTCTTGGAAGAGGAGCGCTCTGCAGCTACACTCTTCGCCTTGGCTTTACCCTTGTCCTTGGTGGAAGGGCGCTCTGCAGCCACATTACCACTCTTGACAGCTCTCGTACTAACCCGAGTTGGTTTGTTGCCCTTTAACTGACAGGGGGCTCCTGTATGTGGTCCGTTTGTTCGTGCAGTTGCCCCTGCAGTTCTCGATCTGGTTGTTTGAGCAGGTGTCGCTGCCGAACTATTGTTCTTGGTCGGTAAGCCTCAACCTACTCTCATAACTTGGATTTTAAGGTCCTGCAAGTCGAAGACTGGAGGAGAGCGGACGGAATTCTTATCTGCTGCTATCTCAAAATGAGTGCACCACAGTAGAAGGTCCGCTACCCATTGTGCCACTTTAGACTTCATATCGGAAGTCACGGATTCCGTTATTTGAGTAGCCGGAGTAGCTACAACCGCAGTAGGAGGGCACATTGCAGCCACATCACTACTTTTGGTAGCACTGCCATTGACAGTGGGGTGTTCCGCTTTGTCCATCAGCTCACGCAGCTTCTGGAATTGTTGGACCAGGATGATCCTTCCATCAAACATGATCATCAACATTGTGAACTGTAACGGAGCCTAGAAAGACTCGAGTTCTATTATCTTGGGGGATTCACCAGGGAATATGTACACGTAGAGCAGCCAGAGGGCGTAGAGTACAAAGAGTCCAGTGAAGATGGTTATGAAAATAACCATAGGTGATGACCAAGATGGAGTATATACAAGTGGGGGTCCCGATTGGACGATGAGGTGTAAGACCCCGGACAGGATGAACACGCAATAGAAGCTAGAGAGCTTCAGGGTGTCAAGTCACTAGTCAACTTCCTTGAGGCGTGAGGGGAGTGGGATTGCTTCGTACTCGTCCGAACTCAGCCAATACCACCAAAACACAGCGATAAAGACGATGAGATCGTGAACTGGGGTACAAGACTGGGAGACACGAAGTCTGAGCACACAGGTTACTATTCTGTCTTCGCCTATGCTCAAGACCGAAGGTGGGAAGGGGATGTCCTCAAAATACTCCAGCAGCAAACGGAGTCAAAGAATGGAGGAACCGGAAGAGCTTTACTACAGCTCAAGGGAATACTGCCCTCGTCAGTCGTGATGTCACAGGTGATTACGAGAACCTGGGTTCACTGGCGTAGAATCAACACGGACCACTAGGCACTCAGCGGACGACGGAGGCTAGTGCACTATGCCCGGTAGCAACTTCATCCTTATTTATAACGGCGGATGACCGTATGACTAGTGTTTGCAGGGTGCTATTCCCCTGTACGTCACGTGTACACAACGGTTCCTCCAATCAAGCCAGGAGTAGGGCTAACTGTATATCATGGCTAAAAGGGGAGCCAACAGCAGGGGGACTTCGAACTACAACCCGCGGGTGCACGCAGCAGATCCCGACAGTGTCCTAGTAGCTCTCAATTGAGTGTCTTGCTACAACGACCTCAAAAGGCTTGGATTACGTAGGCTGTGAGTAAACCACTTAGGAAAGTGGATGCGTTGCCCAGGGATTAAACCCATACAGGCTGAAGGCAATGGAAAGTGGGAGGGAGAACAACGATGCAACAAAGAGCGCAGCCGAAGGCAAGATTAAAAGAGAGGAGGGGGCAGAGAAGGTATCGCAACGCTCTTAAGTAGGCGGCCACAGGCAAAGGTGAGATTGAGGGTGTCAGGACAACGATGCAATAAGTTTGCGGCTGAAGGCAAGGAGGAAAAGAGAGGGTGTGATGTCGTATAGGACAACGAGCGGAGGGGGGTGGATATCATGTATAATGATGAGAGGGTACGTTTGGAATTATGAAAGAACCTAAAGTCCTTAATGGCCAAAGCCCTAAGTCTCACCGATGCAGTGGCCTTAAGCCTCAAAGCAAAGGAAACTATACAAGGGAATTCCAAACGTGAGGCTACAACAGGTAATCTACGGCTCTATATATACTGTTAAGTATTGCACACAGACCATTTTATGTAATCTCTATAAATAGTAACCCTAAGCCTGTGCCCTGGACCCTGATACAAATACAAGTGATAATATAAATAGATCTTCAAGGGGAAAGATAGTATCCGTGCATATAAATAACGATCGAGATGGTGATTTGATCTTGAGATCCAGATGCAATCGTGTGAGAACGGAATAGAAGGCCAGACATCTAGAATGGAGAGATCCGAGATAAGGATCGGGAGATCTGATAGACCAGATTGGGGCAGCTCGGTGATCGATGCAAGGGTTTGATAAGACCACGTGACCGATGTGGAATGAGGACGTGGGGATCTGCTAGCTGTTAGCTAAGGGGTTGGCTAACAGACATGGCTAAGTCAGATGGGGAACCATATCTTGGGGTTACGTAGTGAAGGCTACCCCCTTCCTAGGGTTCTTCTAGGGTTTAAGTTAGGGGAACGAAAAGGAATCATTTCAACCAAAGTATGATTTGGATTGGTGAACATGCCACAGTTCTTGGAAATTTAAAAGATATACATAGCTCTGAATCCACTGAGGGTTGAATGACACTAGTGGTCACATCTCTAGGGCAGAAACAACATTGAACTTACACACCAGTAAGGTAGATAGGTGTGATCAGAGATAGCAGAATCAGGTTCTGCCAGTGTAGTCACTGAAAGCAGCAGGACCACCCTTGCATGGGAGTGTTTGAGGGGCCAATGGACATATACCAGTGAGGGTAAAAGTGTAGTCAATATATCAAAACCCATCACCTTGTAGTTTCGCCACCATGACTTGCTGGCATGAAGTGCAGACCTCCAGGATGTTGATAGTGCCAAGGGCTGTTAAAATTTCTCATTATAAAGATGAGGAATCAAGCCTTCAGAATGGAGGTGTTGTTTTGCAACTTCAATGACCACTTGTTCCATCATGCTACATTACAATAGAGTAACACAATCGGGAAAGTTGAAAAATGAGGGTTCAGTGTATGTAATGGCCCATTGGTGGTCTTCAATTAATGCTTTCATGTGAACAATGATGTGACAGTACTAATTCACCATGCAGGTGGAGTCAAGAAGGGTAATGATAACAATAGTTATAGGAAATGCCATATTCATGGCTATTGGGATATTACATTGATTATGCTTTCTAGGAACTATGGATTTACTGGGCCGTTTGTCAATGGCTTCCCTGATAGTATGGTCCAAGTGTCAAAATATAGTAGTGGTGACATATGAAACCTTTTGTAAGCCATATGAGTACCTAGGAAACACCAATCAAACCAAATTGGGGAAATCGTTGACCTGCACCAAGTTGAATTGATGCATGGCCATGACAGAAGGACCTGAGGAGTCAAAATTCATACACTTCTCATAGTCAGAATTCCACAAGACTTTAGGAATGGATAGTTTATAGTATGAATTACCTTTTCCTAGATTTTCTTAATTTTCCCACCATTTTCTGGAGAGATATTAACTTATCTTTTCCACCTATTCTCATATAGTAATTGAAAGGTTCAAACAACCTTAACAGCCAAAGTCCTAAGTTTCACCAATGCAGTGGCCTTAAGCCTCAAAGCAAAGGAAACTTATACAAGGGAATTCCAAACATGAGGCTACAACAAGTAATCTACAGCTCTATATATACTGGTAGGTATTGCACACAGACCATCTTATGTAATCTCTATAAATAGTAACCCTTGACCTGTGCCCTGAAACCTAATACAAATACAGATGATAACATAAATAGATCGTCAAGGGGGAAGATAGTAACCATGCTAATAGATAACGATCGAGATGGCGATCTGATCTTGAGATCTAGATGCGGTCGTGTGAGAACAGAACGGAAGCCAAATGTCTAGAGTGGAGATCCGAGATAAGGATCAGATTGAGATCTGATAGGTCAGATCAAGGGGCGGATCGGTGATCGATGTAGGCTATGGGGAATCCCAAGGCTATCAATAAGATCTTGGTCATGGGAGTGTACAGCGGCTGCACCAGGATAAGACCACGTAACTGAGGTGAAGTGAGGATATGAGAATCTGCTAGCTATTAGCTAAGGGGTTGGCTAACGGACATGGCTAAGTCAGATGGGGAATCATATTCTGGGGTTATGTAGTGAAGGCTACCCCCTTCCTAGGGTTATACTGGGGTTTAAGTTAGGGAAACGAAGAAGGATCGTTTCAGTAATTGAAACGAAACAAGGCGTTAGTAGTGATGTCCTTCTAAAAGATATTCGTATGACACTCCTGTCTTCCTTCAACAGTTTTTCCTTCGCTAGTCACAAGGACTTACACTGGGATTCAATGCATCCGCTTGGGTGCAAGGGACCTTATCTTATCTTATCCCCTCATCATCAGATCCATTAATCTCGCCCCCACCACTCATCTGCTTAGTTCCTTACCTTATTTCCCATGACATCACGCTTACATAATCATTCTACAACATTCTACGACCTTCCGTGCTGACCCTAAACTTGGCCCATGCACATGTAGTTACAGTATATAAGTAGTCGTCCCTCCCTTGTATTCTCTAGTTTCGGAATTCCATTTCTTTGACTTGAATATCACACTTAGTGACTCTTGTCTTTTTGTGGTCTTTTCATAATTCCGAAACTCTCTAGTCGCCGGTCTCGTCGACCCCCGACTCCCTCTCTTCGTCGTTACCGATATCATCTACGCCTGTTGATGCGCACTTCGCAGCGTCGCTGTCTTCTACGTTCCACTCTCCTTTGCATTCAGCTTGTATGGGGTCATTCCCTGGGCAACGCGTCCATCCATCTGCGTCGTCGCTCTTCGCAATAATGCACTAGTCGGATCCCAGACTTAAGGGAAATCTCTCCTTCTCGGAGATAAAACGAGAGCGGACTGCAACCATGCCCACTGCATTTATACGGTCGTCTGCCGTCATAAATATGGATAAAGTTGCTACCGGGCATAGTGCACTAGCCCCTGTTGTCCGCTGAGTGTCTAGCGGTCCGTGTTGGTTCTACACCGGTGAACCCAGGTTCTCGTGATCACCTGTGACGTCATGACTGACGAGGGCAGTATTCCCTTGAGCTGTAGTAAAGCTCTTCTGGTTCCCCCCTGCTTCTAAGCCGACATCCGTTTGCTACTGGAGTTCCAGAGGCTCTTTTTAGATAAATCTGTGCCAAATACTTCGCCGCCTTCATCAGAATCCGGTAAGGGTGGTTATCGAAATCCTACAAAACCTTATCCCCGCCCTTCACTGTTACAACAACGCCTTTATCCTGCAAGCAGTGCGGGACCAGTGGGACGCCTGTACAGAGACTTCCTCCACCAGCTCATTTGAAAGCCTGGGTCCTCTATAAAAAGAAGCAAAAAATCATATACTGGTACCGCTACGATCTCCTACGGGAAGACGCCCCCATAGGACAATACCTCCCTTATCTCCATCCAAAGTCAACCCTCTGCCGCCCATTCCAATATGTCTAAACATGGGACCCCGTCGCCCTACGCTCGCCCTCCCTCCCGTATTGACGTTCAGTCACCACAACCAGAGCGGGTCTCTGTGTTCTCTATGCAAGGACTCACTGAGGCCATAAGTGACATACCTATGGAAGGAATGAGCAAAACCCCAGTCGCCAAACCAGGGCTCCGCCCTTCCGTAATCCATCCTCTACTGCCGCCGAGTAACCCAGCGCCCACCTTCACAGATAAGCAGGCGGACCAAGCCCATCTCAACTTCGAATACCTCTCATGGAGGTACAATTACGCCAGAGAATTCCCCGATAAGCCCATGTCACCTCTCCATCTTCGAAGATCGCCTTCCAACCTTCCACCGTCGAAACCACCACCAAAAGACAACCCGCCTCCCCCTCCATCATCACCATCTAGCGAAGGGCAACCTCGCAGTGTGCCCTTCTGCCCTCATGAACCAATCCGCCATCCCAAAAGGGATCAGAAGCTCAGGAAATCTATTTACGCAAAACCCGACTTCTATACGGGCGATAAGGAGAAGTTCCAATCATGGTGGAGGCAGGTGACTGTCTACATGAGGGGCTTCAAAAACGAGCCATCCAGCCGACAGAAAATCCTGATCACCACGTCATACATGAAAGGAGAAAACCCCGCTGGGCGGTGGGCTGATTTTCAGATCAGACACAAAATCGACAAACATCAGGAATTCCCTACATTCGAAGCCAATCTGAAACGAGCATTCCAGCCTGCCGGCCTTAAGCAAAAGGCCCAGACCAAGCTTTTTGCGCTTAGGCAAGGAAACGACTCGGTGGAGGATTTCTTCACCAACCTCTATCAGTACACGGACGAGGCAGAGTATGATATCATAGTGAACGGGTGATCGCTAGTGGATCAAATCCGCCGATGTGCCCATCAGATGCTGGTGAACCATGCGGAGAACAACAATCACGCTCTAATCAACTCTGAGGACCTCTTCAAATGGGAAGAAGCGTTACAGAAAACCCAGGAGATCCTCAGAGAACGAGAAGAGCGAAACCAGATGGTCCGTCCCAATCCTACGCCCCAAAGGTTCATCCCTAGGAGACCCCAGACGCAATACACTCCGCTGGCTGGACCTCCTCCCACTGCCACTGCAGCCCCCCACCCGAATGCATCCGGTGTGTTCCCAGGATGTGGAGCTCCTATGGAGCTCGATAAGGCACATGCTGCGGGAATATGCCGGAGGTGTGGTAAGCCTTGGCCCTGCCAAGAGCACCCCCCGCATCTGCGTGGCCCAAGAGCACGAGCAGTGGAATGGAACGGGCAAGTCATATCTCCCCAACAGTTTTCTCAGATTCATGCTTTGATGAACGCCACCAAATTGCCTGAGCAGGAAACTCAGGCCACAATTACAGAAGTCGTGGAAGAAAACATGGACTCCGAATCAGGTTTTCAGTCTGTACAGTAGATACCAGTCGCTCTACTGTACCAATTAAGTCATTGTCACCTGTACTTGTACAAAAAAGCAATCGATACACGATTTTGTCGCAAAATGACGAGACTGATAAGATTAACCGAGTAAACCTCCCCACGACCACGTTGGAAGTCATAAGATCCAACAAGGAAATACCACTCCCAGTATGAGGATCCCCGGTGACCTGCACCAAGTTGAATTAATGCATGGCCATGACAGAAGGACCCGAGGAGTCAAAATTCATACACTTCTCACGGTCAGAATTC
>JBBPQZ010000374.1:0-16873 GCA_038092795.1 Boletus rubissimus
CCCCGGCCACTGGAACCCGGTGGTTCAACATTTAGCCACACCGCTCAAATCTGGCGAGCTCACCTGAACACGCAGAGTAAAGGTCTTCTTCCCCATATGGCTAAAAGCCTGTGTGCGGTCTCGAATACGAGCAAAGCTGTCCGTGTTATTCAGAATATCCGTGATCGAGATCCCAATCTGATCCGGATTCTCCAAATCAAAGTTGATGGGGGGATGCTGGTCAGGTGTGTTATACGACGAGATGCTGCTCGTTGTGTATCGTTCCTGGGGAATCAAGGGACCCCGCCCATAAATGTCGTTGCTGCGACCACGCCTGTGCGAATCCGACGAGGTGGAATGCACACTCCATGCTCGGTCGTGGCGGGGTATCACTCTTCGTGCTGTCTAGTTCTGTGTCAGCTGTACTGTGGCGCATGAATTGGCATACAGCACTGACAGAGCGCTCGTCGTCGGCGGTCGTCGGCCATGGTCGCTTTCTTTCGGGTGAACTCGGAAGTGGGCGGCTTGGACCAGGGGCAGACGTCTGGTTGGAGGGGGAAGTCGCCACAGGGGATGGGTGGCTGTACTGTGTAGTGCCCGCATTAGGCAACTCCACCGCTGCCGTGTTAACCACATCCAGCGTCAAGTTATCAGGGGTGGGTCGTGCGGCACCGGTGTCGGCCTGGTACACAGGTCCACCACAGTCCAGCGAGACGAGTTGTGTTGACAACGACTGCGCATAGACATGTGCTGAAGGGCCTTGAGATGCTTGAGAGGTGTGGATATCCTGTGCATGATGC
Source organism: Boletus rubissimus (assembly GCA_038092795.1). Taxonomy (NCBI): domain Eukaryota; kingdom Fungi; phylum Basidiomycota; class Agaricomycetes; order Boletales; family Boletaceae; genus Lanmaoa; species Lanmaoa rubissima. The sequence goes on from JBBPQZ010000374.1 coordinate 780, forward strand.
CCACTCTGGTATACATCCTGTTCGAAAGGTTGCTCAGGGTAGCCGTAGGCTGGTCCGCAAAGAGTGTAAACAGAAGGATACTGAGGATGTCTATAATCATAATCAGAGTAATCATAGAAGGGCAAGTTGGCAAGGGGAGGAAAAGGAATGTTGTCCTGAACACGAACGGGAATCGTCATGGCGTGTAGCACCAAAGGGATGAGTGAGCCCACATTGGTATATGTGGCGTCGGTCCCAAGACCAGTGTCTTGAAACGTGCTCAGTGGAGGGTGGTTTGGATGAGGGTGATTTAAGGAGTAACGCATATCCTGCAGGTCAGAGAGGAGGGAGGTAAATTGCGGCGTTGTCAAAGTTGTGGCACGAGCATACCTCCGCTTCGTGAACCTCCAATAGATTTCCGACCGAGTCCAAGGATTGGTGAGGTTGAGAGTAACCGCTCTGATCGCCGCTCGTGGCGACCGGTGTCCAGGATTGTACCGGGTAACGAAGATGTCGTGCGACGGGGGGTTCTGAGCCACTCTCATAGTATTCTGGACTCGAGTCGGAATAATGGTACGGGCTAGAAGGAGGTCAACGTCTTGCACCCAATGTACAACGAGGACTTACTCTTGATGCGAGGACATGGTGGATGGGGATGCTAGACAAGGAGGGACATGCGGCAGCAAACACGTCGAGTGCTTTAAATAATCGGATGCCCGAGGACGCTTTGACGGAGGAAGGAATGATGGAATGCATAGATCGAAAGTTGTCGAATTTAGTACGATAAGCTTTCCAGTGCATCACGTCAACATGCTCCATATGACATCGCGCGGAGACTCATTTTCTGTCCGACACACTGGTGCGACTACGATGGCGCAGGCACTCGTAGACAATGCCCAACGGGGCTGTGGCCTTCCACCGCCAACGCGGGGGGGATCGCTGACTTGTTCGGGGTCTGATGTGATGATTTGCTCATTGAGGCGTTGGAGAAAACCCTGGGCTTCGCAAAATGAACGGAGGAGGCGCAGGATGCCGTTCGGTGGTCCTAGCATTCGCACCGCTTCACCGGCACAGCAATGAGGAGGACCGGCGCTAACGGGCAGGGAAAGGGACGTCATATCCGAAAGAGCCGGGAAGGCTGTCGGCACAGCTCTCGCAGCGTATGTGTGTGTGCAGTCCACAAGACGGACCAGACTTCGGAACAAGGAGGATATGAATTGGCCATAGATCGAGTGGAAGGGGCGGTAGAAAAAACAAGACATACCATTTCCAGACAATGTCCATTTTAGTGCTGAAATTTGCTAACCCAAAATCACGTTCGAATTTGTTCCATTGGCGGGTACGAAAGACAAAGCGGGGACTAGTGCTGTATCCACCGCGTCCGTAAAACGATGGGTCCGAGGAAATCCGTAACGGGTGCACTACCGTAAAAATACACCTGGGTGTACATGCTAATGCGTTTTAGGACCTCAACATCGGAGGACAAATAGCAAGTCATGTTTTCGTGAGAGGACAACTTGAATAATCCTGTTGGCCGCATCACAAGCACACGAATGAAACCAACGAGATCAGTCATGGGAGTTGCTTAGGTAAGATGCTTCCGCTGCCAAGGCCGATGCCTTCCAAAACCGCTTATTACACCAGGTAAAAATAAAAGGAGGCACGCGCCTGGACCCAACAGAAGGGCCTTTTTTTCCCCTTGCATGACCCCATCGTGGAGCTCTTGATTCCATCAATACAACGATGGCGGCCTGTCCGCTCATGATGGCACGCTCCTGACTGATTCGGCGGGTGCCGACTCAGCGCTCGAAGCGCTCGAGCCCCGAGACCTAGGATCCTGGTCTGTCTCAGATCCTCGGTGCCCGGGATTTTCGGACAACACGGTAAATCCCAACTGCCCACCCGTGCGCCCGTACGTGCGACCACTTCCCGCACAGGCCTTCTCTCCTCAATTTCCGCTCGACTGCCGGCCCTCAGTCTACAGCAAGCGGCATTGCGGTTTGATCGAGGTCATACTTTATGTCTTGAACCCCTTGGCCCCAGTTTCACTTGTCTCCATCGGAATAAAACCTCCTATGAGATACCCATATCTGTCCAACGGCGATCACCGAAGCCCCCGTCGATGGACGTTTCTGCTTACCCACGCCCCCACCCCTCTTCAATCACCCGCTGCCATTGTTCCCTTTGCAACTTTCTTGTTCGTATTCTTTTCACGACCGCGCCTCCTTACTGCGCACTTTGTCAACCGTGCCGTTGTGGCACAATGAACCGTTCCTGCTGCGTCGACCGACGATTGCTGTGTCTGACTTCTTCACCCCACTCAGGCACTCGGCCCGCCTCCGTCAGTGAGATCACCGATTACGGCAGAGAGCAATGTCGTCGGCAGCCGCCACGCAAGGCTGTGAATATTATTGCCGAGCGGCTTTCTCTCCCATCGCCTACAATACGTACGTTGGAATAATCACATGTACACGGGCAAATAAGGCAAGTGAGAATAAAAGTGTACAAGTTGCTACAGTGGCACCGACCCTCCTGATACGTACTCGAGCTCTACGTTGTGGATATGGGGATATGGGGATATACTTTTCCTCGCATACAAAATGCACCTGGCCTTTTTGACGACGATCCAACAATCCGAACACGCCAGCTTGCTACCTGACCTTGAGTTCCCTCAGCTTTGGAATGACGTCAGCGATAGGTCTCTCTTCCCATCCATTGCCTTCAACGTAGCACTGGACTTTAATGATACTCGATGGTAGAGGCACTCCCCGAATGTCAGAAGCTTCTTCCTCTGGCTCTCCAACATCGGCAAGGTGAGCGGGCCACAGTTTCCTCAGCAATCGAGCACGGTTAACATGGGTAGGGACTTGCGCGCTACCACCCTGCGTGCTGCTCTCGCCACTTTTCTTCCGCTTGCCGGTGAACGGGCATCTTGCATCTGGCTTCGATCCGCCATCTTCGCCTGTTGATGCAACTCTGGATAGTCCAGCCCAACTGGTTGGAGGCCTCCACGTCCCACTGGATGGCACGAAGGAGATATCTGTGTCGGATACGTCCGACGCAGTGGTCATCCGAGTGGTCGACCGCGCCAACGGATGTTGAACAACAGGCCTGTCTCTGTGCACGTTCGATCTATCGGAAATCCGCGTGTCCAAACTCGGTTGCAGCAAACGGGATGCCGTCGAATGCAATTCTGACGGTTGTCGAGAAGGCCTGTGGTGGAGTGTGGACGGTTGGCTAGATGTCGTTGGAATCGGAGGCGGTGTGATGTTCTCGGAACTATTCCGTTTGTGGTTGATGCGTTTCAGCGGAGGAGGGGGTTTAGCTCGGGGAAGGTAGGAGTCGCCGGTGGTCCAAATTGTTGGGAGCTTTGCATGTCGTGCTGGTCCTGTACCGGACACCACGGACGCCCCCCTACTAATCGGCGTGTCGTTGATTGGGTTCACCTTTTGATCCTGGCGTGCGCCCTTTGATCTCGATTCTGGCATTCGTGGTGGTTGAGGAGAGGAAGATCTCAACGATGACCGCTGGGTGGGTGGAGCGTGGAGCGTGGGAGCTTGGTGGAACAACTCCTCCGACTCGGACGTAGAGCATACTAATTTGGCGGAAGATGAATGCGAGAGTGAGGAAGTCGTCCAGCTCGGATATTTGCGGGGGCTTTGCGGCGTCATCACTATGATGTGCGGCTACACAACTTCCAAGGCGATGAGTGGGCCAGCTTCTATAAATGGCACACTACACGCTCTTCTTACCTGGATGTGGCGCTCCGCAAAGATATCCCCGGACGACGGGGAGAGTTTGAAATAAACGCAGGTCGTTGGAGCAGAGTGAATGTGGCTACGAGCGTGCACACGTTATATCTTTTGCCCTGCGAGACCGATGCGTGAAACGCGTGATACGGGCGATACAAAATAAATATGGAACGGCAACTAGATTTCGGAGTCAGTATATCGGGAGGTTTCGAATTCGACATACACTCACCGTTGCGTAGCGCGTTCAGTGGGAGTTGTGGAAGTAGGCAGAGGATGGCAGAGTCGCCTAGGAACGCTGGATTGGCATGCCCTGGCAGGATTAAAAGACGAACGAAGCGGCAGGATGTGGCGTAAGCGCTGTTAAGCCTTGGATCATCAGACTGCCACTATTTCCTTCTTTACACATGCTACAGCTCATATCCTGTGTGCGTGTGCATTGGATGGGTTGACTAGGTAATATGATGCATCAAACCAATTGTGTAACCCTGACTGATACCCGTAAGTGTGGTACGCGCCGCAAGAAGGCGTATGAGGTTCCCTATCCAACATAACCGAGTTGAGCCGTACAGTCGAACTCCCCCTTTTTTTCCCCTCTTTTTTTCTCGAGTCATTTGGCTAGGCGTCCGCGTCTTGCCCATGAGTGGGCTGTTTTGCTGCATCTTTGATGAATGACGGGCAATGAACCCAATCATGTTGATCATGATGGGGGGGCAATCCCAGAGGACACGCGGAGAACAGCCTGGTGGCTTACTTGTAGGCTGCAGGACTCGGATATGCTACCCTCGCCGTCGTCCCTAAAAGGCACGTTATCGGGAGGGTCCATCTACGGCCGCTGTACCGACAGATATAAGCGTGGACTGGACCAAGTTCCTACTCACCTCGTTACAGCTGAAACAAACTCGTTCAGAGACTGTCAGATAGGCTGTCAAATTTCGGAAGAGAAAGCATGTAGACGCCGTCTGCAAATAATTTCTGTAAACCATAAGCAGCAAGCTGTCAATTTAGATCCGTAATCGTACGTTCTATGAGTCGAAATAAGAATGGTGAACATACAGGATGGAATCGTCGTGGAGGCCAAGAGAAGAGATGGTATGAGTGGGATCGACATATGGAAAATAGCGGGGTGGTCGCAGTTGGCATGATTTACGGACTCTGCGAGGTCTCAGGTGTAGTTTCTGACGCACGGTGGTATTAGCTCCCCTCGTCGGCATCCCGGCACGTCGCTAGTGTCTCGTAGTTGTGACCGTCTGAAACAGAGCAACTGGTGTTCAATTTGTGGGGTGCTCCAGGGGTGGCAACGAGAAAGATAATACTGGTATGATCAGTGTGCTGTGTATATACAAAGAATAGCGCTGGTGATGTGTGGTATAGGCAGGGACAAGAGTGGGTTGGGAGGCTGGCAGAGGACGTGCAACGGACAGAAGTGGTATATTTTAGTTTTTCAAGTACAGTATGCTGAAAAGGGACGTTGTCTTGCGAGTGGGTGCGAAAAGACCAGAAGACTGCATGGAGGAACGACGGCCTTGAGAGAGGGAAATACGCTGGGCTGAAAGCGCTGAAGCCTGAAGGAAAGAGCTATACTCCGTGACTCGGCTATCCTAGAGTGGCATAGCAGGTACTCCAATCAAGTACTGTACAGCAAATGATGCAGCGGTCCCTTGTGTGCTTTTAATAGCACACCTAATCTAAGTTATCCTAGCGCGTCATCGTCCCGTAAATTAACCCCTATGTTGACAGAACTGAAGAGGCCAATGAGTGGACCAAATGGTGTCAGTTATTAGCGATTTAAATTCATTAGTAGGATCAGATCAAGAATAGGTATGTGCGTGTAGGTATGCAAAGTCCCGAGGACAAGCAGCATGTATGAACAGAGATGGAACAATGCATCTCGAGGGGGATAGATATCCTCAGAATCCTTTCTTATGGACGTCGTAGGACAAACGAGCCCGAGAGGAACACGATAAGCAGTGTAGCCATCAACCCGACAAACGCGGGATGGGAAACGTATTGCGAGATCGCACCGGAACACCCCATGCAAGACCACCCTGTCATCGACCATCAATCGTTACCCCACACTCGGAGTAAGGCACAACATACCGCTGGCAATAGGCGTGTATCCCTGTGGTGTATAGAGCGCGAACTTCACGGCGTTATTGGGAGTAAGGAAACCAGGTGCGCGTTGTGCGTCCGGGCCTTGATCACCCCAAATCTTGAGCGTGTACTTGGCTTGGGCCAGCGGGAGTTGGGGATGCGAGGTCTGGTACGCATAGGTGTCCCAGACGACGCTCGTCGCCGTACCGGCTATGATCCCGTCGGTCGGCCCCACCGGGTAAGTATTTCCGTTCTCGCAAACGGCCGACACGGTGAGATGTGTCGGTGTGACTATGATGTAGCTAAAGTTCCACGCAAAGGTGATGGGTTCGTCTGGAGAGATCTTGTAATACGACGTCGACTGCTGAGGCGGTTGAGTCACAGAGATGATACCTGCAGGTGCACCCAGAGGGATGGTAGGCATGGGGGCTGCAGTCAGGGATTGTGATCCCGTCTGTGATCTCGTCTGTGACAGTGTTTGGGAGCCCGTCTGCGAGGCCTGAGACTGGGTGACTGTCTGCCCGGATTGCAGAGCACTCTGGGTCTGCGACTGTGATGATTGGCTTCCACCTTGCTGACCGCCCTGACCGTCAATTTGACGCTTTTCCACCAGGGCCATGATGCAGAGCACGTTCCGCAGCTACGAAAAAAAAAAAAAGGTTGCAAAGGAGTGTAGAGAAAAGAAGGAACGGCTGGTGCACGAAGCAACCACGGGGACGAATCCAGGACGAGCATCTCGTTCTCCCCGGCAGTCTCGGCTTGATCCATATTGACTCCATTTCCTTTTTCAGACTTTTACTTGGGGTTGTCAAAGATCCACTCAGTTCTCCACGGCCACGTCGAGTCTGTATCCAACAGTCCTGACGCAATTCGGGGCACGTCGCGTTTTTGGTGAGTATACTGGATCAGTACTTGCATTAACCGACCACGCTGTCGTGACGAAGGCCGTCTAAGGTAACGAGTCGCGTGTACGGTGATCGAAGCGCAGTATCATTATTCATTGCAGTGTCACCCTGGCAGTGGACAATCGCCACGCTCCTCAAGCCTGCTCCTCAACGTGATCTCTCACACCTCTCACCATGTTCGAGGAAAGCGCACCTCCCTCCCCAAACCAAGCCCTGGTGGCGCTCGCACCACTGGATCCCGAATGGCAGCCCATCCTCCACGCCTCGAATCAAGTCGTCTTGTACAACCCGACGTCGCATGCCTTGTCGATTCACAAGTCCCCCAACATGCACGTCCCTGACACACCGAATTCACCTTGTCCGTTCTGTCACCGACCGCTCCCGCCTGGATTTGGACATGATGTGCAGGACGAGGAGGACATGCGCCGCGAAGGCGGTTCGCAGAGTCGGGCATCCAACTATTTCCAGCTGCTAGCGATTGCAAACGAGAGTTCGCGGCCGTCGAGTCCACCGCCGCTTGGCAATGGGGACAGAACATCTACATTTCCACGCGAGGCGATGGCCGATGGATACTTCAAGGCGTTCTTCCAGGAAGAATATCGGTTAGGAATGGGTGCCAATGGAAGCGTTTTTCTGTGTCAGGTTTGCACGAGGTCTACCACTCGCTCCTGCTCGAGTACGGCTAAACCGCGATGCTTGTAGCACGTATTGGACGGTAATCCATTGGGTGTGCATAGAAAGACTATCGTGTCCAAATGCCTTAACCAACTCTCTCACTCATCTAGGGCACTTTGCCGTGAAGAAAATCGCTGTTGGAGAGTCGCACTCGTATCTTCTTGGTATCTTGCGCGAGGTTCGTGAGATGTCCCGATGAACTGTGTTGAACCTCAATGGCTTGCAGATTCGGTTACTGGAAACCCTCCACCACAGAAACATCATCACGTATCATCACGCCTGGCTAGAAACGTGTCAATTCTCTGCGTTTGGCCCCAAAGTACCCACCCTACAGTTGAGCTGACTGCAATGGTTATCTCTAAAGATGGATCTGACAAATGTTCACAGCGTGTTGATGCAATGGGCGGAAGCAGGGAGGTACGTTGACTTTTGATTCTAGACCATCACCGTGCTTAGAAGTCGGGATTGACAGTCTAGATGACCTGATTGATGTCCGATTGGGACGACCCACTAGACTACCTCACATGCGGTCATCTGCCTCCGCATGCGAATCTCCCACTGACGTCCAGTCATCTTCAGCGCGTATCCGAGCCTTTCGTGCAATGAAGCGTGCTCCGCCAGAGGAACGCGAGCGCCTTCGTCGAGAAATGAATGATAGCTCGGGTGGCGCCGGACGCCGGAGTTTGAAAGCTGTCCACCTGCTCAGTGCAGAAGAAGTCAAGAGCTTGTTCTCCGATGTAGTCGAAGGTCTTGGGTTTCTGGTTCGTGCGAGTCACCTACAGTTGTATTGGAAAGACGACGTGTTGTCCCATAGCATGACAGATCGATTTTGCACCTTGACTTGAAACCAGGGAACGTACTACTAACCTGGGACGAAGGCAAGCTCATGTACGTATTCCAACTATTCCGTTTCATTTTTTGTAATCGTGCCAACGCTTTATGTAGACCCCGTGCGATGCTGTCAGATTTTGGTACGTCCCGCGATATGATCCACTCTTCTGGTTCACGTTCCGGAAACACTGGAACGTAAGTGGTTCATACTACCGTGTTAAGGAGAGTATTCTTTATGTGTGCTACACCAGGCTGGAATATGCTTCACCGGAGTCTCTACCTTCCCCTCAGACAGGTCTTCTTCAAGAAGTTGATTCAAAGTCTGATATGTGGTCGTTGGGAATGATCCTTCACAAGATGCTTTTTTTCCGGTTGCCGTATCGATACGCCACGGAAGGTGAGGCAAGCGCTAGGAACGAAGCAGACAAGATGGATAGATTGGAGGAGGAGATTGTGACTTATCCAGGGTAAGGGATGCTGATCCTCGTCGCGGGCCTGATTGACGATAGTCTCAGTTTCCGGACGACATCTTCCTTGGTGGCAGTGTTTGAGAGTCGACATTTGCCGCGTGCATTCCTCATCTTGTTGGAAAGTCTTTTGAGTGTCAATCCCTCGGTACGTCCGACAAGCGAGCGGATCGTGAGTGCGATGCGAGAAGGCAAGGTACGTATATAAGAGTTCGGACTAGTTAGTGTGACCCGAGCTCTGTTGATATTTCAGTTCAATCCTGTGACGTCGACTCCCGGAGCGTCATCCGGATTGCTGGTTCCTGTCAAATGGGCGACCGATGAAGGTCGTCGGCCAAGTAGCCCACGTGCACTGCCACCCGTACCCGTCTCTGAACCACCTCACCGCGAAGCCACTGGTGAGTGGGATGAGGGTCATAGGTCAGTTCCATCGAGTAAGAAGGATGAAAAGAGTTCCTTCCTCCGTCTTCCATCACCACCATTGCCCGAGGATGATAATGGAGGAACTTTTGAACGGTCTTTTGCGGATATCGGGATACATGTGACCCAAGAGGCATTGATAAGGAGTGCGAAAGCATGCATACTGGCAGCCAAGGTAGTGTCCCACCGATTTGACCCGATTGACTTGATCGCGTATCCATGCACGCAGGCGGTCTCTGTTGTTTCTCTTTGGGATCACGTGCGGGACCGACCTGTTGTATTGGCGGCGTTGGCGATGGCAGCGATGACGGACACGATTTCAGAGCAGCTGCAGGTTTCGTTAGTGCTGGGTGTATTCCATGTGGTGATGATGTGGGTCGTCGGTCGTGAGCTATGATCCGGTAATCACATGCCATGTAGAGACTTTTCTTATGAAGAAAACGAGTTGTGCGGCTATGTCTTGAGCGATGGTCGTCTTTTCAAAGATCCTGCGCCAGTCCAGATCTTTGCGACAGCCCCTCTTCATCCTCGTTGCTTCCATCCTCGTCTTCCGTTCCGCATTTCTTCCCTTCCCCGCACATTCTCACGCCCATGTTCCCTCTGATGCTCGTCAGTCGAAACTCTCCCTCTCTTCCTGGAAACAGCTCAGATCCCTCTTGCGCATCGTCATCCCCTCCATTCGCTCGCGCGAGGCACTCTTACTCCTCGCTCACTCCTGCTTCCTCGTCCTCCGCACCGTCCTCAGTGTCGCCGTAGCCAAACTCGACGGTCGGATCGTCAGAGACCTTGTCAGTGCAGATGGGCATGGCTTCCTCAAGGGTCTGGCTCTCTGGTTCGCTCTGGCTGTGCCGAGCATCTACACCAACTCCATGGCTCGTAGACGTTCCAACCCTACGGGAACGTGTGCTGACCTATCCATCAGATCCGCTACCTCCAGTCGAAACTCTCCCTCCGTTTTAGGTATCGTCTCACTCGCTATATCAACGACCTCTACCTCTCGTCCGCACCTTACCTTCGCTATTACCGCGTCCCTCTTCAGGGCGTCGACCAGTATATCACAGCCGACGTCGAGTCCTGGTCAGAATGCGTCGCTGGCATATAGTACGTCTCCCTCCCTGCCGACATCTTGTGCGGGCATTGACCTACAGCATACAGCGGGAATCTAATGAAGCCCTCCCTTGATCTCCTGCTCTTCACTTCACAGCTTTCGCGGTCCCTCGGGTTTAGGGGCACTTTTCTGCTGTTTGGAAACTACTACCTTACGATCAAGGTATGTCGAGATCCTCCGTCCCCGTGCATATGGTTTGTCAACGTTTTATCAAGATTCTCCAAGCGGTCACACCCGCCTTTGGTCGTCTCGCTGCTATCGAAGCTCGTTTAGAGGGCGATTACCGGGCTGGCGTTGGACGGGTCGGGCGAGAGAGCGAAGAAGTTGCGCAAGTACCCGTTTCTGGCGCATATATTCATGTCTGACGTTCTGGAATCTTGACCCAACACAGTTTCTACAACGGGGGTCCCCTCGAGCGCGACATTCTCACTCGCGCTTACCTACGTCTCATCAAACACGTCAACTCTATCTACAAGATCCGAATTGCATACGAATGGACGGAGGATTTCGTGATCAAGTATCTGTGGAGTGCCGCTGGGTACGGGCTTATTGCCGTGCCGTTGTTGATTACACGCAAGCGAGGCGGGGGCAAGAATCAAGCCGCCAACGATGGCGTTGTCGCGGCTCGCACGGAGAGTAAGTCGTCTCAATAATGATTTGATATGGACTCTTGTTGACACGTCTGATCTCAGCGTATATATCTAACCGTAGACTCCTCCTTTCACTCGCAGATGCGGGCGGGCGACTCATGTATGCGTATAAAGATCTAGTCGAGGTCGCTGGTTTAACTGGGAGGTACGTCGAAACCAATCGTCGCATGATAACCATGATCTAAAATCACCCTGTAGATTATATACCCTTTTATCGACCCTACATTGTCTTACGGCGCTCCCACCAGCTCTTCCGGGTGACGGCAACACCTTTGAACTACGGGATGTCGATGTTTGCATCCCTTCTCTCGCGCTTCCTTCACCTACTTGCAACGGGTTGCCCAAGGAGAAGGATGTTTCTTCTCCCTTTGACGAGGACGCGGAACCTCTGGATCATCTCTCTGGATCTGGAACGACCCTCGTCCGAGCGCTGAGTCTCGCTCTTCGCCCCGGAATGCACCTCATGATTACAGGCTCCAACGGCGTGGGCAAGACCGCCGTCGCGCGCGTCCTCGCGGGTCTTTGGTCGCCAAGTGGTGTTGGTGCGCGTATCACCCGTCCCGCGTCGGAGACCGACACTCCGAACGGGCGTCCAAGACCGGGGGTGTTCATCATTCCGCAGCGGGCGTACATGGTGACGGGCTCGTTGCTGGAGCAGGTGATTTATCCGCAGACGCTGGGCGAGTTTTACGCCCTTCGAGGGGGGAATGCAGAGGAGGGGCTGAAAGAGTTGCAGGGGATTTTGGAATCGGCTCATTTAGGGTATCTCGTCGATAGAGAAGGCGGGTGGGGCACTGTCAAAGAGTGGAGGGATGTATTGAGTGGGGGGGAGAAGCAGCGGGTGTGTTATTTGATCATCGCATGGGTTTGAATTTTTCTGACTGCAACATCGTCTCTAGATGGCGCTTTCGCGCGTATTTTATCACCGACCCAAGTTTGCCATCTTGGACGGTGTGTGCCTTTGACAGCATTCTTTTACTGCTCTCATCGCTTTTGGGATAGAATGTACCAGTGCCGTATCGAGCGACGTCGAAGGTCAGATGTACGAACACGCCAAGTCGCTCGGCATCTCGCTGATCACGATCTCTCTGAGGTATGTCGGACTGCCGTCGGTCTTGCCGTTCCTGACCGTACGACTTCCAACGTGTTACAGACCCTCTCTGGCGAAATATCACACACACTTGCTCACCCTCGTTGGGGACGGTACGGGACGATGGACATTTACACCTATCGCCAACACGGACACTGCTGCTCCGTCACAGCCAGACGGATCCACGTGTCCGACGACCGGACCTGCCGCTAGCGATCTCATCCGAGTGTTGGAAGAGATCCGGACGTTGGAGAAACAGTTGGAGGAAGCCAAGGTGTGGGAGGCGAGGGTGAGGGAGTTGGAAGAGGCGCTGCAGGTTCGGAAGGAAGGGGAAGAGATCGGAATGCAGGGACGGTAGATGCCAATGAAAGGGGGTCGGGGTGTCCGCTGCCGGTGGACTTTTCTTTTTGGTTCGGGGAGAGACGGGACTTGGAGGAGTGATTGCTGGATCGACGCTAGTGATAGTGTGGTAGTTGACGTGCATGAACTAGGCGACGCTGCGCGGCAATATAATATACTTTGGAGTCATGCACCTCGTCAAGAGTGCATGTAGAGCAAGGCGTGCTTCGAGAGTGAGCGACCGGGTGTCAGAGATAGTACTGACCGACGACGAATCGATGAATGTTCATTTGTACTTGCAACAAGCATACATCTCGGAATTACGAGAGAATATACACGGCGTCCCCTATCGTAGCACTACATGTATCATATCTTCGATGCCTCAGTGCGCGATGCTCATCAAGCTTCCGATAAACGTCAAAATCTGCAAGAATGATCAGATTCACGGTACGAAATAGGTTTCAAAAAAAAAGATGAAAAACATACCAAGCGCGGCCGAACGTCCACAATGTCTTCAGGTACGAGGAAAATCAACGCATTCATCTTTCTCGCGATCGAAATCGCCAGTTTAGCTGTGTCATTGGCGTAGGCCTGTCAGCAAATAAGGTGGGAGGGAAGAGAAACACCCCAACCCACCATTCTGTCTCCGATCTTCATAGTTCCCGCTCTCATGTACGTTGATGACGAGCGCAGGATCGACGATCCCCGGTCGAAGTGCCTCGAGGAGATCGAGGATGAAGATGCCGGTCGTGATGGAGGGGTCCTTGAACGACCGGATCGTTCGCGCGCCGGGTTTTCCTTTCTGGACGGTCGTGTTCGCCCATTTGAGCATCTCTTGGTCGGTGATGGGACGACCGGACCCGGAAAGACCCATGAGCGTCTTGGTGATGTTCATCCTATCGGGGTTTCATAAACCAACGCCAAAGGAGAGGCAGAGATCGACGAACCGCATCAGTTGCCAAACGAGACCGAGCACGAGCGTCCTAGCCCCATCGACGATGTCAGCTCCTTGAATCCCCACCAAATGCATCCCATTCTGTTTCCCGAGTTCCACTGCGTAATTCGTGTTCTCGACCTGCTTGAACCGGGACAGCGTACTCTGATTCGGCGTGATTCCAATGTCCTCTTGTTCCTCGCCGTCCAGCGACTGTCGAGGTGTCTGTGCAGCCCCCTTGGGTTTCGAGACGCGTCGCCAGATGACCGAGCCGGGATGGATCTTGTCGAACGCTTGGAGGATGATCAGTCCGTCTTTAAGGTTCTCGAACAGGTTGAACACGCCCGGTTCGACGCCGAGCGAGTTCAACCAGAGCGTAAAGACGCGCGCTTCGCGTTCGCCTTCGGCGTCGAAATCTTCGACCGCGCCATAGTCTTTGGCTTCTTGTTCGTCGAGCGGGGCGAGACCGGGCCAGGTGTTGAAGAGGTTAGCGACGAACGCGAGGTTGAGGCGGGGGTTTCCGGCGACGAGGGAGGAGGGGGTCAGATACTTGCGACAGCCGATGGCTGCGGCATTTTGGAGGACTTGTTCGGCACGTTGACGAAGATCCCTTGTTTGGAGAGGAGCGCGGGAGCATTCGTCTGGCTTGAGTTGGTTGAGAAGGATGGTGTAGTTTTCGCCGTCGGATACGTCGCGGCTAAAGTTGTTCACTCTATAGCGGGTCACTGTCAGGACGAAAAAGGAGGGTTCGTTTGCGAGAGTGACGTTACCTTCTCTTCCAGCCTGCAGCTTTCAAGTGGTAGTTGAACCATCGCAGTAAGATTTGGTCAGGGGTCAAACGAAGGAGATCGTCGACGGTCTCTCCTTCTTCGCAGAGCCGATACAGTTCGGGATGAAGTTTGATATCGACCTGGGCAAGAAGACCTCTACGGATGATCTGCCAGATGAGTCCAAGGATGAGATGTTCTCTGCCCTCGGAGATATCTGATGACCCGATGTTGACGACGGAACAGCCGATACCCTTGGCGGAGGTGATGACGATGTTGTTGTTCTCCGTGATCTGGAAAGCATTCAGGGGTTTACGAGCGGTAGGGATGTTGAGAACACGGGTGTCGATCGTGTCTGGGACGGAATCGTTGAGGAGTTTACAGAGGATCAGACCATCACGGCACTCGTCGAAGAGTTGCATTGTGTCTGTGGGGATAGGGAAACGAGTGCCAACATCGGGGTCATTCTCGATAACCTGTCGCTTGTGTGAGCAGGGAGATAAGAGTGATGGAAGAGGACGGGGTGCGTACGCCGTTGATGTGGTTCGTAAACTCCTTCCGCTCATCCTCGTTGATGGTGTGGCTCACGTTGGCATTTGAGCCTTTGACGGTGACTTTTCCGGCCCTGGTGGGCAATACGGAAGCTTTGGTCTGTGTTCTTAGCTTGACGTTGAGCTAGGAGGAGGGAGGATGAAAAGTGGCGGACGTGAAATGACATCATGAGCGCGGACGCACCTCGACCCAATCTTCGAGCTCGACTTTTCCACTAGCATCGACGGATACGCCTTTGAGTGTCTCACGGGCCTGATCGTAGGACTCGCCGCTGCTTTGCAAGGCATGCAGAACAGCGCCTTTATCTATACGTCCAGGTGTCTCGGTCGAGATCGCACTGACAACCGCACATTATCGTGAGCCATTTGGCCAGTCGATGTGATATGCGAGACCCACTTGAAGCGATTGATGAGATCGAACATCTCATCTTTAGTGACCTCTGGATACTTTTTCTGCAGTCGGAACGCTTCCATGGGGGACGAAGGTGGCGTGGACGAAACGAGTCTGGGCGGTGTCGATGGACGAGCAAAAGTTGTTTTGGGCTGCCACCTCGGCGGCGGACTACGCGCTGTCACTGGCATCACCGTCAAAATTTGGTCGGCGTTGACTGTACGATTCAGATCGTTCGGATGGTTTCAACGGTCATTTTATTCGGCGAGCTCGTACTTATATACTATCGAACACCGCACGACGCAGCAGCCAAGGGCATGCGGTGCACAGTCTACTAGTCAGCAGCCCCGACTCGGACTGCGGATCTCCCGTATGCATCCGGGTGTTTGGGCAGTGGGTACGGACAACTGATCCGAGTCGGAGATTGGTCCATCATATTACAGTAACGATATCAGGGGTAAACCCAAACACCCGAATCATCGTCACTGAATTAGGTTGACTGGTAGCCAGCTCACGAATCCAGACAAATTCTTAACTTTGGGTGTAAAAACCTTTCCACAAGATCATGAATGGCGAAGAGGTAAGTTAGTATTCGTTTTTAAACGACGAGATGTACAATACTGTAAAAGACACACCCTCAGAACATTCAAAGACCTACGTGGATGAACGGAAGCCACTCGACGAATGACGCCCGGCTATCTCGGAGACGTCCGACAGCATCATGCAACGCTCGTGCAGCCTCCCGATAATCCGGCATTGCGTCGTGCTGCAAGAGTTGTTCGTATACGTCCTTTGCCACACGAGGCGCAAGCTCATCGCTGATGGACCACATCGTCCCAACCACTCCTCCATACCCCGCAAACAGCATTCCTGCAGCGATATGGATGGCCTCATCGGACAGGACCTTGTCACCTTTCGCTGTCTGACATGCGGAGAGAAAGGCGAGCCCACCACGAGGACGTGACAATGCGATGATGTCAGATAGTTTCAAACGGCGCCGATTGGCGAGGCAGAGTCCACTGTCAGTCGGATTTGCGTCATCCTGGACTCCATGGCATGCAAAGTGGACCCAGTCCGCTTCCTTCATCAGGGAAAGCACTTCCTCAACCGTTCCGACAGAGGACTCCAGGAGGGTGGTTCGTGC
>JBBPQZ010000375.1:0-16851 GCA_038092795.1 Boletus rubissimus
GATACCTAAATTTATATAAAGTCAAAAAACTGTCCACATAAGTCATTGTTTTGAAATGGCTGTTATTTCATCAAATCTTATTCAACTTTCATGAACCTTGTACCAATGGAAAGCAAAGAGTATGTACTTCATTTCATACACTTAGAGTTTAGGGCTAGGATTAGGGGTTATTGGAAATTATTGCATTTAGTAAAAAATGACCAAACATGCGAACAGTTTTTTAACCCACTGTATCTCTGATTGACTTCAGGTTGTCTCCAACCCTTGGTCTACCTTCAACCATCTCCAACCATCTCTGCAAATCTGGGACACTGGACTCTGACAAGGGTGCACCACATACGGTAAAGCCAAAGTTCTGTTCTCTTTCCTTGGACATAACTCTGGAGTTCTGGAGTTTGTACCGGAGTTGACCTGGTCTTAACAACCTCGGTGTCCTCATCATCAAGATACTTCTCCAATGTAATTTGGATGAACCCATCTGCCTTCTTTTCAAAGTGGGAAAGAACCACAATGCATTAAAGTTTGTTGAACTTCCATGTCTGTGCATCAATCCAAAGCTGTAACTTGATACATCAAAGACGAAAGGTGGATTGATCGCCATCCCACTTCTCAGGATCTGCAATCTTCTTTGTAATGTTGGACTTTTCCTTGTCCACATTTAGAGCAGCAAGCCTTGTGATGAGATGTATTTTCAATTCCTTTTCACTTCCATTTACCCTATGCCCTGTCATCTCCGTCCTCCATAACTTTGTTGTAGTAACTTGCTGACCCTTTTGGCTATGTCCCTCTGTCTTGTTACTTACCCTAGAAAATACTCCTCCCCTTAAAAATACTCTTATCCTCAAAAATACTCAGACTCCCAGACTTTACTACTCCATCTTCTGTTTCTACTCCATATATAAAGTCATACCAATAGGACTTGTACTTCAGTTTGAATATCACCTTAGACTCACCTCCACCTCCATTAACCTCTGTCTGAGTCTTGATGACTCATCTCTAACCTACCTCTAATTGACTTTGGGTTGTCTCCAATCCTTGGTCCACCTCCAACCATCTCTGACCATCTTTGCAAATCTGGGACACTGGGCTTAGACAAGGGCACACCACATATGGTGAAGCCAAAGTCCCATTTCTTTCCTCAAACATAACTCCAGAGTTCCAGAGTTTGTACCGGAGTTGACCTGGTCTTAACAGTATATTCAAACTTGTACTTGTTCAAGAGTCTGCTCACAATGTCTACACGTGTCACTAGATCTGGAATCCATGCCACAGGCACCAACACCAACCCATCTCCTCATTTCAACCCTCTTAGCCTTTTTGGAAACAGTTATTGAGGTCCCAAACTTGTCAACCAATTCTGAAGCTTCTTCACTCAATGCACCCCCATCTCCACTTTTCAAGAGTGCTCCCACCTGCAATCTCCTACTCCAGGAGCACACATTGTTGAACTTGACCTTGGAAAAGAAGCTTCTTCTTCTTCTTTCCTATCACCTTCCAGCCAGCACCTAAATGAAAAAGCGCCTGGCTTCCATACTTCCTCCAACAATGGTGATCCTCTGGATAATCCAGATTTCCCTGGAGATGACCCGTCAGATGATGACAATTCTAACTTCCTTGGTGATGACAGTGATCACCCCTCTGACTCTGATGACAAGCTCATTCCGCAAGACACCCCCTCTTAGCTCACAAATGCCATTAAAGGCCTTGCTCATTCTTCCTGTTGTCCCACCTTCAAATCTACACCTCACACCAAAGTCCAAGAACCAGACCAGTTTGATGGGACGGATCCCTGCAAACTCTGAGTTTTTCTTGTACAATGCAAGTTGGACTTCCAAGACCATCCTAAGGCTTTCAGCACAAACCACACCAAAGTTACCTTTATGTAATCCTACCTTAAGGACATGGTGCTGAAATGGTTCAAACCAGACCTTCTCCAAATGAAAAATCCCGACCTCTGTCCATTATGGATGGATGACTTCATGATGTTCGTTTTAGAGCTCCAGACCAACTTTGGTCCTCACAACTCTGTCAGAGATGTGGAGCACCAGCTTGATCATCTTTTTATGAAGAATGGCCAACAAATTAACAAGTATATGGTTGAGTTTAACCACATTGCTTTCCAGGTTCGAGGATACAGAGAAAGTGCTCTTCAGCACCATTTCTACAATGGACTTCCTGACTGTATCAAGGACAAGATCTCTTGTGTTGGAAAGCCCCCTATGCTCTCCAACCTTCGTCATCTTGCCTAAGCTATTGATGTACACTATTGGAAGCATAAGTCCAAGATTACTTGTCAAACAAAGCCTGCTCTATTCTCCTCTGCCAAATCCTCTGACAAACCCTCTACATCTACATCCTCCACCTCCACTTGTAACTCCAATAGCTCCAAGGACTCCAAGGAGTCTAAGGATAAGGCTGCCTCCACTTCTTCTTCCCCTCTAAAATCCAACCTCTCTTCCAAACTTGGCAAGGATGGCAAGCTCACTGCTGCCGAATATAAATGCTGCTTTGATGAGAAGCTCTGTACATTCTGCGGATATGCAGGACACATGGCCAAGGATTGCCCAAGATCTACATCTCATGTATTAAAAGGCCATGCTGTTACCACTACTCCAGAAGCCAAACTGGAGGCCTCCTCTGAGGCAAAAAAATAGTTCCCAACCTCCATAACTCTGCACTGAAAGGAGGTTGTGGTGATTCCAACTGTGCACCAAAGGAGATTCATCTCAACACTTCCACTCTCTCAGATCCTAAGTCGCTCATGCCATCAATTTCTCTCACTTCTTATCTCATTCCTCCTTTTCCTGCATTTGTAGATTCTGGCTCCTCAGATTGTTTCATCAATACCATATTTGTGAATAAACATAGTCTTTCTACTTACCCTGTGCCTTTGCTTCAGCTCCAGTTATTTAACAGAACCACAAACAGCATCATAACTCAAGCCATCAACCTCTCCATTCATTTTCAAACTGGTAATATCACTCCAATGACGCTATATATCACTCTGTTGGATTCCTCTTGTTTTCTTGTTCTAGAACACAACTGGCTCATCCACCACAATTTGTTAATTAATTGGATTTTAAGTAGTATCTCTTTTTGTGCATCCAAGCAGAGTTTGCCAGTACCCCCAAGCTCCCCTCCATAGCCTCTGACTGACCTGACTTCATCCAATCTATCCAGTTTCTTCAACTACAAAGCTCCTCTGATTGTGATTATCAGTACCCCTGCATTCGCACTGGCCTGTCACCTCAAGGGCTCTATGTAGTTCAGTATGCAGATCTGCCCTAAGGAGAGTGACCTCCGCTTCACCACTGTCACCTCTGAACCTCCTGCCAACCTTGTCAGTGTTCTTTCGGAGTATTACAACTTCACTGATGTCTTCAGCAAAAGCAAAGCCAACATGCTCACTCCACATCATAAACACGACTTGAAGATTGACTTGGAGAAAGGCACTTTACCTCCTATCAGCACTACATACTCTCTTTCTCCCTCTGAACTTAAGTCCCTTCATGTATTCCTTGATGAGCATCTTGCAATGGAGTTCATTTGACCTTCCTCTTTCTCTCATACCGCTCTGGTCCTTTTCATCCACAAGAAGGACAGTTTCCTCTGCCTTTGCATTGACTTCCAAGAACTCAACAAGATCACAAAGAAAAATTGCTACCCCCTTCCCTGTATCTCCGACTCCCTAGATACTCTAAGCTGTGCTAAGATCTACACCAAAATCAACCTCTGGCATGCCTATCACCTAGTCTGCATTACAAAGGGAGATGAATGGAAGACATCCTTTTGGATGCACTATAGCTCATATGAGTAGCTTGTCATGCCTGTTAAAATCATGCTGATGATCTCTGGGTGTAACTCTGGAACTTTGAAGTTGGTAGGAATAAGGACATTGGCTTCACCGTAGGTGGTGCACTCTTGCTGTTGATTGGGTCCTTGTATTTTGGAGTGGAGGTTCAGAAAGGATTCAGAGGGGATCAATAAGGTTAGAGGTGATCAATAAGGATTGGAGGTGAATAAAGGGTTTATAGCCAAAAGTCAAAAGTTGGTATCTAAGTTGATAGTCTAAGTTGATAATCTAGTTAAAGTACAAGGCTAGATACAGGGGTTTATATATAGAGGTAAAATGGAAGATGGAGTACTAAAGTCTGGGGATCCAAGTATTTTCAGGGGTACATGTATTTTCAAGGGAATAATGAAAGAGGAGACAGATAACTAAGGGAAGATGGAGATGAAAGGTCAGGGAGGACAGAGGTATGGAATGTAGGGATGATGGAGGTATGAGATGCAGGGATGACAGAGGTATGTGAGTATTGGAAATGTGTATTACGGGATAAATGAAAGAAGAGATAACTTTGGAGGTCTGGAGTTGCAATATACATAAAAGAGGGCCAAAGTTGGCGCATAGTGCACTAGAGGTGTCGGAGGTGGACTCATGGATTTATGGAATATGACAATGCCATCTAGTCTTGCCAATGTCCCTGTGGCATTCTAGCATTTTGTTAATACTATCTTTGCTGATCTTTTGGATGTTTGCATTATAGTCTATCTAGATGACATTCTCATCTACTCTGCAGACCCCACCTTTCACAAAGAGCATGTCTAGGAGGTCCTCTAAAGCCTTCACAAACATGGCCTCTATGCAAAACCCAAGAAGTGCAAGTGGTCCACTGATACTACTGAGTATCTTGGTTATTTCCTTTTGCCCTCTGGTTTCACTATGTCTTTGGATAAGATTAAGACAATACAGGAATGGCTGGAGCCTCAGAAGGTCAAGGACATTCAATCTTTCCTTGGTTTCGCCAACTTCTACCATTACTTTATAGCAAATTACTTTAACATCATTGTTCCTTTGACTCGCCTTATTTACAAAGGCACTCCATGGTTTTTTGATGATGATTGCTGCTCTGTCTTCTGTGCCTTGAAAGAAACTTTCACCTCTGCTCCTATCCTCACCCATTGGGTTCCTGATGCTCTGATGGTTGTAGAGACAGATGCCTCCAATTATGCCATTGCTGATATCCTCTCCATCCATTATCCGGATGAGGAGTTCCAGTCCATTGCTTTCTACTCTCATATGCTTTCTACTTTAGAGCTCAACTGCAACACCCACAATAAGGAGCTCCTCACCATTCACAAGTCCTTCCAGACTTGGTGTCACTACTTGGAAGGCTCTGGCTTCCTCACTGACCACAAGAACTTTAAGTACTTCGCTACTACCAAGCTCCTGACTTGGTGGCAAGCCCAGTGGTTGGAGTTCTTTTCCTAGTTCCACATGGTCATCCATTTTCACCCTGGACACCTTGGTGCAAAGCCTGATGCCCTCACTAGATGCTGGGACATCTATCTCAAAGAGGAGGATAAGGACTACGCTCGCATCAATCCTTATAATTTCCATTCCATTTTCACCCAAGAACAGCTTGCTGTGTCCTTACAAGCTACCGTTCTCACTGCTCCAGTCCACTGGGCAAGCACCCTCTATGACATTGAGCAGTGACATCCTTTCTGCCCTTTCCTCCGACTCTCTTGCCAAACTCCATATGTTCACCCCCAAACTCTCTGACTCTTGTTGGTCAGTTGACTCTGACAGTTTCCTCCATTTGGATAACCACATCTATATTCCTGACTTTAACAACCTCCAACTCTGTGTCCTCCGATGCAAACATGATCATCTCCTCTCTGGATATTTTGGCCAGAACCGGACGTTGGAATTGATTTGCCATGAATATACTTGGCCAGGTATTAGAACATTCATCAAGGACTATGTCTTCTCCTGTATTTCTTGTGCCTGTGCAAAGGTTCCCTGGCACCGCCCTTATGGGCTCCTGAAGCAGCTCTCCATCTCCGAGAAGCCATGGAACTCTATTTTCATGGACTTCATTAAACAACTTCCCAAGTCCTCTGGATTCATGGCAATACTTGTTACAACTCTTTCTTTTCTTTGTACTTCTCTTTTGCCTCTGCTCTATCCATGTACTACCATCTGTTCTAGGACCTCTCATACGACACATCCTAGAACATCCACTGGACTTTATTCCTTTTCTTCGCCTCGGGCTTCTCTGACTGCCTCTGTACCCCTGATGCATCCTCTTGCCATATTTGTCTCGTTAATTCTCCTGTGATATGTTGAACGCGTGTTCTAACTTTCATCATTACGCGTCCTTCCTTTTCGGGCTTCCTTCCATTCCGTTATGCATCTTCTTTTGATCCATAATGCATAACCCTTTCTTTTCTAGTTCTTCTCGCATTTCTTACTACAGTCCGTGCGCGAGGAGACTGCGTATATAAACAACTCGAGTATCGCCTAGATCGCTAGTTTAGACCTCCTTCGAGCTACCTTGTATCTCATCACCACCTAGCAATCTATTTGCTTCTCTCGTCTTACTTGCCCCACGATTAGGAAACCCCTAGATTGCTTCCTTGATCGGCTTGTCCTTTGACTTGCCAATACCTTGACCACCATTGGAGGAATCCCCACAACGGAAGTACTGCACGTCGGCTCCCAACCCGACTTCCTTTGATCGGTTCACTCCTCGCTCACCGATACCTTCGAGGAATCCCCTCGACCCTTGCTGACAGAGGAATCCCCACGTCAGAACCACTGCGTTGTCAGCTTCCAATCCGACTCCTTGTTATCGAAGGCCCCTTGCGATTACTCCTACCCTGGGTAGTCGTAACAAAAGGTCTAAACTCTCTAGCAGAGGCTACCGCCGCATAAGCCTCCACCATTCACCCTCAGCATAACCACCCTACGTGGGGACTTTACCGTCCCGCACCTACTGAACCTTCTTCCCCGGAGGAATCGGATGAGTCTACCCATCTAGAAGATCAGGAACCAGATGAACTTGCTGCTCAGATCGAGCATACTCTCCACCACCAGACCGCAGAACAACGAGACCAGAATTTAGCCACTACCCTCTCCCGCAGCCTCTCTATCCCATCCGAACCAACAACCGCCCCCTCCTCTCCTACTCCTACACATTCTACCCCTTCTGGTCCTCCTCGTGCTGTTCCTTCTATCGTTAGTACTTTTACTAGCCTTCCAGTTTGTCCTCCCCCTATTCCTTCCCTACCTCCGTCCTTGCCAATAATGTCCTCCCGACCTGCTGAGCTCCGCCTCGGTGCCTCCGAGATCTTTGATGGCTCCTACGACAAAGCCATACCTTGGTTGAACACTGTATTGTTCTACACTACGGTAAACGATGCCATCTACAACTCCAACCCTAAGAAGATCGCCTTCACCCTGTCTTTCATGACAAAGGGACCTGCCCTCACTTGGGCAAACACCTATCGGATGTCTACTATCAATGCAGGCATCGCAACCATCGGCACCTGGGAAAACTTCATCAAAGCTTTCAAGACCGTGTTCAAACACCACGACACGGTCAACAATGCAATCACCTGGCTCACCACCAAGCGCGTTCTCATTGGTAAGAACGGTGCTTACAACCCCTCGTTGAACTCCTATATAGCCGAGTTCAAAAACAAAGTCGCTACATCACAAGTCCAGGACGACAACGTCCTGATCTCCTACTTCGCTTCCGGACTGCCCTCCACTCTCATGAGAAAGATTATGTCCATGGAAAAGGTTCCCTCGACCATCGAAGTATGGTACAACAAGGCCGTCCACTTCCAGACTCAATGGGATCGTGCTGCTGAGTTATTGTGCCGATATTCCCAGCCTTCATACCAACCTCATCAGAACTTTTCCTCTCCTTCTCGCGCCCCCACCAAAGACCCTGATGCAATGGACATTGACGTCATACGTGTCCCAAAGTTAACTCCAGAAGAAAGGAAGCATTGTGTCGAGAAGAAACTTTGTTTCAGATGCCGTAAACCCAGCCACTCCGCCCCTGCCTGCCCCTCTTTCACAGCTGCCAAACCAGTCATAAAGACAATCAGTCAGGATAATGATGAAGATCTTCCGTGTCTTCAAGAGATAGATGACAACGATGAAGACATCCCAGCGGTCAGGAGGGTTAGATTCAAGAAGATGAATTTTTAAATAGGGGAACTTCTTCGATGCGAGTCTCCCCTTCTTCTTCAATGTGTGCATCTGTACTTGTAACGTCCACTACCAAGGCAATGCAAATCCCCATTCAAGTAATCGTACTCTCGCACACATTGAAAGCCATCGACACCCGCGCCCTCATCGATAGTGGAGCCGACATCTCCTGTATCAATTGGGACTTCACCTGCAAACACAAGCTTCCCCTCACGAAGCTCGACAAACCTATCTACACCCAGAACGCTGACAATTCTCTTAACAAGAAAGGCGCTATCCGGTACTCCTGCTCACTGTTCCTCAATATTGAGGGAATAGCACGACAAGCCAACTTCATGGTCATGTCCCTCGGGCGTGACAACGTCCTCCTTGGACTCCCTTGGTTGAAAGAAACCAACCCTGTCATCGACTGGACCAAACAGACTCTTTCGCTCTCAGAAAGTCTCAACCAGTCGAAAGAACTCTACGCCTTACACTCGACAGATTACAACCGTCACTCGTTCAAATTTTGAAAACCACCCCCTCGCACCCCTCAACACATCCATGTCGACTCTGTCACCCACTCTCATTTGTTCGAATACAACAAATGGAGAGACCCCTCTGCCCATTGTCAACATGACAACGACATCCGAATCATGTTCTGCATCATTAAGAGCGGATCCTGGTACATCCCTAAAGGATCCCCAGTTATCAGACGCCTCACCCAGGCCACCGAACTCGCTATGGCTGCTGAGAAGGAGAAACCTAAACCAGTTCTCCCAGCAGAATACTCAGAATTCACTTCTGTCTTTTCAAAGGAAGCCACCGACCATGTCCCACCCTCGCAGCCTTACGACCACGAGATTAATCTCAAAGATTCCTTCACCCCAAAGATCAGAAAACTATATCCCCTCTCACCCGAGGAACGCACAGCCACTGAGTCCTTCTTATAGGAGAATCTAGATTGTGGCAAGATCCATCCCTCGAAGTCCCCTCAAGCTTTCCCGTTCTTCTTCGTCAAAAAGAAGGACGGCGGTCTTCGCCCCTGCCAAGACTACCGATATGTCAATGAACATACCGTTCGTGACGCATATCTCTTGCCTCTTGTATCTGATCTCATCGACAAACTCCGCGACGCCAAGGTGTTCACCAAGTTTGACGTTCGATGGGGATACAACAATGTCCGGATTAAAGACAGACACCAATGGAAGGCTGCCTTTATCACCCATAAGGGGCTTTTCGAACCCACTGTAATGTTCTTTGGTCTCTGTAACTCACCCGCTACGTTTCAGAGATTCATGAACAACTCCTTCCGAGATATGATTGCTGAAGGATGGCTTGTCATCTATATGGACGACCTCCTTATTGCCTCCCCTAATGACACAACTCATACGGAACGAACTAAGCGCGTTCTTCAATGAATGACCGAACTCGATTTGCATCTCAAGCTCGAGAAATGCAAGTTCGCCGCTACCAAGGTAGAGTATCTCAGAATGATTGTCAAACCTGGACAACTTGCCATGGACCCCATCAAGCTCGACGGAATCGCCTCCTAGCCAGTTCCCTCTACCGTCAAGGGTGTTAGATCCTTCCTCGGCTTTGCCAATTTTTATAGACGATTTATCCTTGATTACTCTAACATCGCTCGCCCCCTCATAGATCTTACCAAGAAGCTTAGTTCGTGGTCCTGGTCGTCAGCCTGTACTCACACCTTCGATACCCTCAAGGCACTCTTCCTCAAGAAGCCGGTGTTACAAATGCCGAACCTTTCCGCCCCCTTCACCATCGCCACTGATGCCTCGAAGTACGCCTCTAGAGGTATTCTTCTCCAGACCGACGCCAACGGAGAATGGCATCCATGTTCCTATATTTCTCAGTTGTTCTCCCCCGCTGAACGGAATTATGACATTTACGACAGAGAACTCCTCACCATGATCCACAGCTTGAAAGCGTGGCGCCACTACCTCCACGGCTCAGCTTTCCCAATTCAAACCTTCATGGATCACAAGAACCTGACCTATTTCCGTCAACCACAAACCCTTAACCACCACCAAGCCCGTTGGCTAATCGACCTTGCCGACTTTGATCTCAAGATGATCCATGTCCCCAGCACGCAACTTGCTGGCCCTAATGCCCTTTCTCGATGGCCGAACCTTCTCCCAGCATCAGATCTTGATAATGAAGGCGTAACTCTTCTCCCGCCTTCTCTCTTTGTTAATACTATTGACACCGCTCTTCACGAGCGGATCAAAGAGTCCTCCGAATCTGACACCTTAGTTTGTCAGGCCCTTCAATCCATGAACGAGGAAATTCCTCCTGTGTTCTGCTCCCACCTCGCTGACTGGCAACTCGATGCCGGTATCCTGACCTATCAAGGTCGCGTCTACGTCCCGGCCGATGATTCCCTTTGTCGTTCCATCCTGCAACGTTGCCATGATCACGAGACTGCTGGTCACCCCGGTTTTCTCAAAACTCGTCAACTTGTCGCTGCCGAATTTTGGTGGCCTGGCCTCACCGCTTACATTCGCTGCTATGTTGAAGGTTGCGCCACATGTCAACAAGCAAAGTCCAACACTCACCCCTCCATTCCTCCCCTCACTCCGATCAAGTCCTCCACATCTCACCCGTTCCAGCAGATCTCCTGCGATCTAATCACTGATCTCCCGGTATCCTCCAGTTTTGACTCGCTCTTGGTCGTGGTCGACCACGGGCTTACAAAGGGGGTAATTTTGTGCCCTACCAAGAAATCCATTACCGCCGAAGGGGTTGCCGCCCTTTTCTTCCACAAAGTCTTCCTTCGCTTCGGCCTTTACGACAAAATCATCTCTGACCGAGGACCCCAGTTCGCGAGCTCTTTCGCACAAGAGCTGGGAAGACTACTGCGATACGACCTATCTCTCTCCACAGCATACCATCCACAGACCGACGGAGAAACCGAATACGTCAACCAGGAAATCAAGACTTATCTTCGCATCTACTGTGGATCTAACCCAGGGTCGTGGGCAGATTCAATCTTCCATGCCGAATTCGCACACAATCACTGCCCCCACTCCATCACAGGCAAATCCCCCTTCTTCCTTATGATGGGATATGAACTACACACATTGCCACCAATCATTGCCAATTTGGATCTTCCTGCAGTGGAAGACCGCCTGAAGACCCTTTCAGCTGCCCGAGACGAAGCTCTCGCCTCCCATGAGCTGGCACGCCAAACCATGTCTACCCAAACTAGACGACACTTCAAACCCTTTGCCCTAGGGGATGGGGTTTGGCTCGAAGCATGGAACTTAAAATGTTCCGTTGCAAATCCCAAGTTCGCCTCCAAGCGAGAGGGACCCTTTACTGTCACCAAGGTATTGTCCCCGATCACATACCAACTGCGCCTCCCCAAGGCTTGGAAAATCCACCCAGTTTTCCATGCGTCCCTTCTCTTGCCTTATCGCAAGAACGACACTCATGGGGCTAACTACCCTATGCCCCCTCCAGATTTAATAGACGGCGAAGAAGAATATGAAATCGAAAAGATCATCAAACATAAGGGATCGGCAGGAAGGCGTTCCTTCTTGATCCGTTGGAAAGGGTATACGACCAAAGAGGATTCCTGGGTTCTGGAGAGGCATCTAACAAATGCAAACTCCGCCCTCAAAGCATATAAAAACCTCTTCCCCTCCGTCTTTTCTCCCCCCAGAAACTAACATGGCCATCGAATTCACCCCCACTGATGAAATCCCTCACTTGACCCTTACCATTGCCCAGATCTACGAACGATACCAAGTACCTCCCGGCTTCGCATCTCCCCTCGCCATCCTGTCTCCACCTCACGCAAACCAGACCCTGTTCCCTGAGGAGCATGATACGTCGTCTCCTCCAATTCCCTCTTCTCCTTCTTTTGTACCTACTTTCCCACTTGTTCCCTACGATAGTGTTACCCGCGTTGACGTTGCTACACAATGTCCTCCTACTCCTCCTATGGACTGTGCAGATAGCCCTGCAGATGTTGCTGAACAAGCCCCTCTCTCTGTAGATGTCCCGACCACCGCGTACTGCCTTAGTGATGGTCCCCCTACCATCTTTAAGATCCGTGAGCTCACCGAGCTCATCACCGACCCCGGTCTTGCGACCACCCTAGACTGTTACCTCGACTCGGCGTCCCCTCTATACGCCCTCTACAGCGCCTACCTGGCAAACCTAAATATCATCGCCCTCGCCCATGCTTCCACCGCCAATGCCAACCGGTCCTACATAGCTCAATTCATCTACCAGGACACCATGCAGGCACAATCCCACCTCCTAGTGGCCCTCCACCAGCTCGGCATGCTTACTCTTTTACGGGACATGTGCCGTTACCTCCTTGCCATGGCCACGCAGACTCGTCCTCTCACCAGGGAACTCTACGAAGCCTTCGCCGTCGAACACCGTCATACTTGCCAACGTATGACCCCAACAGTCTCCCTAGCCGAGGTCAAAAGACCTTCCCTTGCTGAACTAGTCACAGTTTCGCAGGCCCTTGCAATTCCACCCATGCCAAACACTCCTTCCGCCTCTTCAACCCCACTTGGGTCCGAAGAAGACCGCCTTATGCAACGAATTGAAAGCGCCTGGACTGGAGCTGATGGTCGTCTCCCCCTCCCAGATTCTCACCCCCGAGCTGGGGAGCGTTGCTTTTCTTGCGGTCGTATCGGTCATTTTCAACGTGACTGCCCTGTGCATCAATGCACAACTTGCCTTTGCTGGGCCCCGGGGCATATCCTCACCCATTGCCCCCTCTGTCGCCACACCGTCTCTCTGCCACCTCGTTGTGTTCCCCCTCCAAGGCAACAATCCTCGTCATCCTCCCAAACATCTTCCTCGTCGTCTTCCTCCAGACGATGTCGTCCCCGCCGTGGAGCCACTCCCTCTCAGCAACAGGAAACACCCCCTGTCCCTCGTCACTCCTCTCCCGTTCTCCGACAATTTTCTCGTCACCACTCTCCCTCGCCCCTCGTCAACTGTAACTACTCCGATGAGGAAGATTGCATCGATGAAACGGGTTGGGGCAACATCACAGGCTCCTCGACTGGTGGCCCCGTTCTCTACTGATTCCTCCATGGTTGAGCTGCTGTGCGCTCTCATGGCCGAATTATCTTTGTCTACGCCGTGGTCTTGACGCTACAAAGGGGGTAATGTTACAACTCTTTCTTTTCTTCATACTTCTCTTTTGCCTCTGCTCTATCCATGTACTACCATCCGTTCTAGGACCTCTCATACGACACATCCTAGAACATCCACTGGACTTTATTCCTTTTCTTCACCTCAGGCTTCTCCAACTGCCTCCGTACCCCTGGCGCATCCTCTTGCCATATTTGTCTCGTTAATTCTCCTGTGATATGTCGAACGTGTGTTCTGACTTTCATCATTACGCATCCTTCCTTTTCAGGCTTCCTTCCATTCCATTATGCATCTTCTTTTGATCCATAACGCATAACCCTTTCTTTTCTAGTTCTCCTCGCATTTCTTACTATGGTCCGTGCGCGAGGAGACTGCATATATAAACGACTCAAATATCACCTAGATCACTAGTTTAGACCTCCTTCAAGCTACCTTGTATCTCATCGCCGCCTAGCAATCTATTTGCTTCTCTCATCTTACTCACCCCGCGATTAGGAAACCCCTAGATTGCTTCCTTGATCAGCTTGTCCTTCGACTTGCCAATACCTTGACCACCGTTGGAGGAATCCCCACAACAGAAGTACTGCGCGTCGGCTCCCAACCCGACTTCCTTTGATTGGTTCACTCCTCGCTCACTGATACCTTCGAGGAATCCCCTCGACCCTTGCTGACGGAGGAATCCCCACATCAGAACCACTGCGTTGTCAGCTCCCAACCCGACTCCTTGTTATCGAAGGCCCCTTGCAATTACTCCTACCCCAGGTAGTCGTAACAATACTTGTGATTGTAGATCATTTCTCCAAATAATGTATCTTCATTCCCACTCATGACATGATCATGTTCCTGGAGCTCATCAAACTCTTCCTCCTCCATGTCTTTTTAAAGCATGGAGTTCCCTCCCACATCACCTCCAATCAAGGAACTGAGTTCATCTCTCACTTCTTCCATGCCTTAGGAAAAGCTCTGGATATCTGACTCCACTTCACCTCCAGTTATTACCTGGAAGGAGATGGCCAAACAGAGCAGATAAACCAGACTCTCGAGCAGTACCTCTGCATTTATTGTAACTACCAGCAAGACAACTAGTCTAAACTCCTGCCTCTTGCAGAGTTCTCCTACAACAATGCCCCTAGCACTACTACTAGTGTTTCTCTGTTCTTTACCAACAAGGGATATTATCCCAACATCTTTGTTTACCCAGAATGAGATCTCACCTCTGCTCACACTTGAGAATACTCTGTCAACCTTGATGCCCTTCATCAGTTCCTCTGTGAGGAAATGGCCCATGCCCAACAGTGTTACCAAGGACCTGTGGATGCCAAGCAAACTCCAACACTGGACTTCAAAGTTGGTGACCAGATTTTCATGAAAGCTAAGTACTTCCACCCAACTAGACCTTTGAAGAAACTCTCTGAGAAGAACTTGAGATTGTACACCATTATCACTCAGGCAGGAACCCACTCCTTCACACTTTAACTCTTCAACTCTATAAAGTCCATCCACCCCATCTTTCATGTTTTACAATTAGAACCCTCCATACCCAATGTCATTCCCAACCAGATACAATCTCCTCCACCTCCAGTCAAAGTGGACAGAGAACCAGAGTTTGAGATCTCTGAGATCCTCGACTCCAAAATAGATCAACAACAAAAACATTGTAAACTGCTCTACCTCATGTGGTGGTCCAGTTACAAAGGCACTGATGAAGAAACCTCCTGGCTGCTAGCTACGAAGCTTAGGCATGCTTCCAAACTTGTTGACAACTTCCACTCACATTATTCAGACAAGCCTAGATCTCACTCTGCATGATCAGACAAAGTTCGCATTTTTATGTATAACAGAGCCTATTGTATTTACCACCTAGACCTCCTCTTCTACCTCCACATCATCATCATCCTCCTTCTCTTCCACCTACATTACTGCATCTTCCTCCACCATCTTCTGAATGGCCTTTACCGTTGCCTCTCCTATCTCCGCCCTCAACTCCATCACCTCCTCCATTATCTCCCTCGTCACTTCACTCTCCTCTTCATCCCCCAACTCATCCTCTGACTCTGATGGCTCCCTCTTTTCATATATCTCCATTACCTTGAGGTCGATCAGGCATGCCATGAAGGTACTCTGGTCTTCTAGTTACTTGGCTTGCATCTGCACTGTGTCCCAGAGCTCCCTCACCATGGCTGTCATCACCTGCTCCACCTGTCTCCATATTCTCAACACCTCCATGAAGTCTATCTTATACGAGGATCCTGCAGTGGTACTCAACCCCTTCTCCAACTCGTCCATCCACCTCTTCTTCTTTGCCAGCTGAGCAACCCCCTCCACAGTCCTTTTCTTCCTTTGCACTGGCTTCTCCACCTTCTTTGTCCCTGGCCAGACACACTTCGCCTTCACCCTCTGGCATTCCTCACACAATATTGCTGTTATGAACTTATCACAAACGACAAAATCCACAAGGCTCGGTGCTACTTTGCAGGCTACACGTGTTCTGGCTCAAGAAGAGGGTATGGGGGTCTTCTCCATTCAACTCAGTCTACAAGGGCCAGATGACCCAAGCAATGACTATCGAGGTAAACAAGATAGATTAGACTAGGGAATCCAGTCGTAAAGTACTACCTTATATATTATCAGGCTTGCACACAGACCATGCTATGCATGGGAGGGATTACCATAAATAGACTAATGGAGTACAT
The DNA here is from genome assembly GCA_038092795.1 of Boletus rubissimus. Taxonomy (NCBI): domain Eukaryota; kingdom Fungi; phylum Basidiomycota; class Agaricomycetes; order Boletales; family Boletaceae; genus Lanmaoa; species Lanmaoa rubissima. The sequence goes on from JBBPQZ010000375.1 coordinate 15,829, forward strand.
GGTCATGAGAGTGAGATAACGGAAATGAAAAAGGGCTGTGTGAAAAGAGTGGAAATTAAAGAGACATGGTTACCATGAGGTATGACATCATTAGCTTCTAGGCCTGGTCATGTGATGGTTACCACGGTCACGTGCACAGGTCACATGACTGAGAAAAGAAAAAGATGTAAGTCCGAAAAGTTTGAAAATATTTATATCATAACACTACCCTCTTTTTATGACTCGAATTCCAGGCGAGTTGTGGTTGGTTTGGCTATTGTAAAGTTCTCATAAGGAGAAAAGAGAAAGGCAAAAGAAAAGGCCGTAAGTCCACGGAGTTTACAAGGAGCAGAGAGATTGGATTTATAGAAATCAGCAACTGCCAAAGAGGGAGTATTGATGATGTCCGATGATTCCCAGGTGCAATCTGTTTCATTGTATCCTTTCCAGTGTACCAGATATTCCAACTTTCTATTTTTGAGACGTGATGAGGCTATGTAATCCACCTCAAATTGCTCTTCTCCTTCCTGGTCTACCTCAATTGCATTAGGGGGGACTTTGGGTTGTTTAGGTAAAGTTTCCCGATAAGGTTTTATGCAAGAGATATTGACTGTGGAATGAATGTGAATGGCATTAGGAAGTTTGAGCATGACGGTGTTTGAAAGGACTGCAGTGATAGCATAAGGTCCAATTCATTTTTGGGTTAATTTCTTTGCCATATATGGAAGTTTTAATTTATCTGTAGAAAGCCAGACTTGCTGACCAACGAAATACTCTGGGGCTTCTGAGCAACTTTTCTCCGCAGAAGGGATCATCCTATCTTGAGTATTCTCAAGTGCCTCTTCTACAGTGGCTCAAAAAACTGTCCGCATGTTTGGTCATTTTTCACTAAACACAATAATTCCAAATAACCCCTGATCCTAGCCCTAAACTCTAAGTGTATGAAATAAAGTACATACCCTTTGCTTTCCATTGGTATAAGGGTCATGAGAGTTGAATAATATTTGATGAAATGACAGCCATTTCAAAACAGTGACTCATGCG
>JBBPQZ010000376.1:0-16816 GCA_038092795.1 Boletus rubissimus
GTCACTCTTCTTCTTCAACAAGAACCCTACGCTCATGCATGCCAACCTCGGTTCGTCGCCTTCCTGAGCATCGGCATATACGGGAACCCATCCGTCGCTGCTTTGATGGACACCATGCCCGTCAAGTCCAAGCATGCGAGGTATAGAAGGACCCGTCAAGTCAACATCGAGAATACCGACGCGGGGACGGGAAGACAGAGCATGGAGACTGAAAGCGAGTTGAGTAGAGACGGACGACTTTCCCACACCTCCCTTTCCTGAACAGACAATAATGATATGTTTGACGGTCTTGAGTCGTCGCGATACGGGCGTTTCCTGTAACATCGCCGTCGTACACGTTGAGCAAGGGACGATTATGAGCTGATAACGAGGGACCCTAAAATAGACTTGGCTTGGACCAGTCTGCGCTCCTCCATTACACCGTCACTAGAACTTGTCCATCAGATGGTCCGCAATCAATCCATCACTGATGCACGGAATCAGCAGAAGTAGGCACGCCGGTCACAAGCCATACACACGTCGAAATCCAGAGGGTAAAAAGTTCAACACAAACTGAAATGTCATTATACTTAGGAAACAGTGATGTAACGGAACACCGTCTCCATACATACATCCTCTGCGCAAAGCTAGTCCCACTACCACCCACCTCGACTCGGAGCCCTCTTCCATCTAACAAGCCTCCATGGGATGAGACTCCCAGCGAAGGGAAGATGCAAGGACAACAAACAACGAGGAATACGAGCAAGGCATGAAAATGGTGGACAGGGATGGAAAAAGGGCGCATCAGCGATAAAAAAGGGAGATGGAACATGTACCAATCACGTCATGAAGTTGGGGGATGAACATAAAATCCAACAGGAAAAGACCAATCTGTATCAATCGATAATGGGCGCTAGTGGTAGTGATGAGGCTGCGTATGCGAAGATGGAATTAGGCGGCCGTCTAAGACTTGGGGGGATTGGAACGGCGTGAAAGAAAAAAAGCGTCCGTACTATACATATCGTGAGGTAACAATTTCATCGATGGTGCGGTGGTCGCTGGCTGTCTTGCGAAGCAAAGCGGTCCAGAACGGCGGAGGAACCAGAGCAAATGATTTCCGGCTTGAGTTGCGAGCATATGTGCAGGGGTGTGACGAGGGACCATAATTCGACAACGGCGCGCCAAGACCATTTTCCTTCGCTCCATTTTCCTTCCCACCGGAGCGTTCCGCGACCGACCATCTATGAAACGATATCCAACAGCGACCGAGCACCTCTGCAACTTCCCTCCGCCCCCGATCTCGGTCGCACTCGGGGCGTGCCCCGCTCGAATAAAAGAAACAAGGGAACGTCACGCATTTACCAGATATCGCCCTCCCTGCCACGAGTTGTGCCACGTTGCTGCCCTACCGCACCCGGGGCATTATTAGCCTGTTGCTGCTGGCGAGTGTGCGAACGAAGCCTGTGCCAAAAAGTATCAGCTTCATGAATCATGGAACAAAGGAAATATTGCAAGGCACCTACATCCTATCACTCGCGCGATGTTCTTCCTCCTCTTGAACGACCTTGCGCCTGCCAGCAGTAGCCTTTTGGCTAGCACCAGTGCTGCCATCATCGGGGGCACCTCGCTGGACACTCCAATCGAAGACGTAATCGTATTGGAAGCCCTCGCGAACAAAGAGGTCACGGAAGAGCTTGCGTAGGTATGAGTAGTCGGGCTTGTCGTCGAAGCGGAGGGCGCGAGTGTAATTCAGGAAAATACCGAACTCGTTAGGGAACCCGCGGCATAGGAGGTCCGTCGGTGTAGTCATCTTCTTCTCCATGATGCGATCGTACTTTTGTTTCTTCGTGGCGGCCTTGAGTCCCTGCCACGGGAGAGCACCGCGAAGGAAGTACATGAGTACGTAAGCGAGAGATTCCAAATCATCACGACGGGCTTGTTCGACGCCCAAGTGTGTGTTAATTGATGTATAACGAGCAGTGCCGGTAAGGTTCTTGTTCTCCCTGTAGGGGATGTGGAGGTGGGTCTTGGGGTCACGGAATTTCTTAGCCAAGCCAAAGTCAATCACATTGACTTGATTGCCTCGTTTCCCGATACCCATCAAGAAGTTGTCCGGCTTGATGTCACGATGGATGAAGTTGCGCGAGTGAATGTACTCGATGCGCGATATCTGGAATGTTGAAAAAGGGAATGGTGAATGGAAGGATGACATGCAAGGGGTATTGGCATTACCAGCTGGTCAGCGAGAAGCAGAACCGTTTTCAGAGTAAACTTGCGGTTGCAAAAGTTGAAAAGATCCTCGAGAGAGGGGCCGAGGAGATCCAAAACCATTGCGTTGTAATCGCATTCTGTACCAAACCATCTGACAAAGGGCACACCAACACCGCCTGCGAGAGTCTTGTAGACCTTGGACTCGTACTCGAGCTGGGGGTGTTTGGCCTTGACTGACTCGAGTTTGATGGCGACCTCTTCGCCGGAGATGATGTTAATGCCAAGGTAGATGTCACCTATGTACTGGTGAAAAGGAATGTGGGCGGAGAATGAACGGCTACGCACCAAAGGAGCCGGAACCGATCTTCTTTCCAAGTCGGTACTTGCCACCAACTCGAAGGTCAAGTCTGTGAGCGGGAGTTTCTGCCATGGAAAGATACAAAGTGTCCGCTATATGGACGAAAGAGTAAGAGTAAGAACGGGAGAACGGGAGTGAGGGAGTAGTAATAGAGGGCAGAAAGCGGTGCGGAAAGCAGCGAGGCTGATAGGATGCAACGAAGGTGGCTGACGTCCCACTGCGGAAGCAGAGGACGAATAACACAAAGAAAACAAGAAATGGCGAGTTGAAAAAGGATCGTGATGGTACTCGTCGACATGAGAGGTGGCATTGGCTGGAGCTCAAAGAGTAAAAGGAAACGTGGTGCCCTCGAGGCGCTCAGTGTCGCTGGACGCTGTGGCGACAACAAAGGGACGCGAAAAAGAAGGGAGAACTTACCGAGGAGAGAGACTGAGGAGCGAGAGGTTGAAAGGACGAGAGAGAAGAGCGAGGAGAAGAGAAAGAGAAAGAGGAGGAGTACAACACTGACGCTTCCGTGAGAAATAAAGGACACTGCCGGAGGAAGGCGGAGTTTGAATTACTAGATAATCACCATTGTTTGTTTTTTTTTACCAATGATGGGCAGTACATGTTCTAGTCTAGTAGCCTTTTGATTGATGCTTCTGTGAATGAACCAGCAATCGATTGTGGATCGACATATGTTTCAGTGCTCGGACGAGTCCAAACAAAAAAAAAACAGTCGACGTGTGTACTATCAATCACCACGCCAAGGGAATGTCGTCTCGTCGTCTAGCGCACTTTCTCCCCCACACTCTTTCTCTTCCTACCTTTGTCCCTCGTTTCCAGTCCCATGGCCTACTCACAGCATCACGATCCTTACTATTCCACTGGTCAGGTACCACAGCAAGGAATCGTTCCAGACTATCCACCACCACCCATTAATCACAACCAATACAATGACTACGATTCCCAATGGGAGACCAAGTCCGCTCAGTCTATTCACAGCAACTTTCATGGCTCCCAAGTCCATCTCAACCCCGACTACAGCCGTCCAAACCTTCATTACGAAGTCCCCCCCATGGGCTACAATACCCAACAGCCTAATTACCTTCCCATGCAGCCCCCGCGCATGGTGAGGGAGATGAGTGCCGGTTACTCTGTCGCAAGAGAAAAACTCATGAAACGCCGTTCCATTCGCCAAGTCGAGCTTCAGAACGGTAATTTGGTGCTCGACGTACACGTACCGAATCACATCATTCCCAAAGGAATGTCCGACGTCGAGGAAATAACAAAGATGAGGTACACCGCTGCAACATGTGATCCAGATGACTTCATGCGCAAAAAGTTTTCCCTTCGACCCTATCTATATGGTCGTCATACCGAGCTCTTCATCGTTATGACAATGTACAACGAAGACGAAGTCCTTTTTGTCAAGACTATGAATGCGTATGCTCTGCTCTTCGTTCAATAATACCATCTATCATCTTCCTGTAGAGTCATCAAGAACATTGCCCACCTTTGCAGCAGGAACCGTTCCAAAACTTGGGGCCCAGATGGTTGGAAGAAGGTCGTCGTTTGTATCGTCTCCGACGGACGCAACAAGATCAATAACCGTACCCTACAAGTTCTTACGCTGGTACGGTAGCTGAGCATCTTTAAAAATCTCCATTTCACTAACTGCCCCGCTAGATGGGTTGTTATCAAGAAGGAATTGCCAAGGACTCTATAGCAGGCAAAGACGTGACGGCACACATCTTCGAGTGAATGCTTCCGCTGGTACTACTTTGTCATCAATACTGAACACAACCACCATCTCAGATACACCACAAATGTCGTCGTCACAGAGACCGGCGAGGTATCGTCCGGTGCCTGCCCTGTCCAGATTCTGTTTTGCTTGAAGGAACAGAACAAGAAGAAGTTGAACAGTCACCGGTGGTTCTTCAATGCTTTTGGTCCTTTGATCAATCCCAACGGTGCGCGAAAATCATCCCGGTTTAACAGCTTGTCCCTCTGAGAAAAACGGTCTGCCAGTTTGCGTACTTTTGGATGTCGGAACAAAGCCAACTGGCACCTCAATCTACGACCTCTGGAAATGTGAGCAATGCCTATTATCCTATCTCCTAACTGACCGCCATGCAGGCTTTGACACGCACTCGAATGTCGGAGGAGCATGTGGAGAGTAGGTCACCCGATTAGATACTGGACACATGATGAACAATTCTATCCCCAGAATTTGCGTTGATACCGGTAGAGGTTGTTCACTGTTACTCACTAGTCCTCTGGCGGCCTCACAGAACTTCGAGGTACAGTACCCCTTTTCGCCTCTGCCTCATCGTCTAACACCTGTATTCAGTACAAAATGTCCAACATTCTGGACAAGCCGCTTGAGGTATGGTGACGGTTCACTTGATTTGCTCAACTAACCGTAACTCCGTGGCAGAGCGTCTTCGGGTACATTAGTGTGCTGCCAGGTGCTTTCAGTGCATACAGATACAAGGCTCTCCTGAATGGGCCCGATGGTAAGGGCCCACTCGCGTCGTACTTCAAGGGTGAGGCAATGCATGGTGGAGGTACCAGTAGCGCTGGACTTTTCGGTCAGTCTACTTCTTAGGCTTCCCTTCGGATGGCCATTAACATATCAATCAGAACGCAACATGTACCTTGCTGAAGATCGTATCTTGTGCTTTGAAATTGTGACAAAGAAGCACGAGGGATGGGTGTGAGTTCGTTCAACTGAGTGTCGACTTGTAGACTTACGACTTGCAGCTTGAAATATGTGAAAAGTGCCAAGGCGTCTACCGACGTACCGACAACGGTCAGTTGGACACCCCTCAATTCGACCTTTCTCTCTGACTGTTCGTTAGGTTCCTGAATTCATCTCACAACGTCGTAGATGGTTAAACGGATCGCTTTTCGCTTCGATTCACTCAACAATATTCTTCTACAAGATTTGGACGTCAGGGCAGAATCCCATCCGGATGCTTGTTCTGCAGGTATTTGAACTTGTCCTGGCCCGATTCGATGTCACTCAGTGATCAACTCCGTGTCACTCAGATTGAATTCATCTACAACGCCATCCAGCTTCTTTTCACTTGGACCTCTCTTGCCAACTTTTACCTTGCCTTTTTCTTTGTGAGTACAGTACTCACATCCAGCATTTTCTGCGAGACACTAAGCGGTGATTAGTTGGTTTCATCTGCGACAGCACCTGGTCAGAATAATGCCTTCAACTTTCTTAGTTCAGGAGTTGGTCAAATTATCTTTGAGGTGTTCTTGAAGGTCAGCTACCTGATATTCGCATCGTAATTTGAAGATTCTGACCAATCTCTAAGCTATACATCGCCCTCCTCTTTGTCACGACAGTATGTTCCCTTGGGAATCGGCCTCAGGTGGGTTGGTCATAGATTTGTGGTGACAAGCGGCTAAGATCTTTGCGCAGGGATCAAAATGGGTTTATGCACTTGCCATGGTCCTCTTTGGTTTCTGTAATGTCATCACTTTGTGGTGTGCAGGTTACACGGTTTACCTTGCTGTTCCTCACTCCGCCTCCGGCTGGAAAAGCATTGGCAAGTATGTACAAGCTGACTCTCTACTCGGTATTGCTTGCTGAAGGCCAAAAAGCTTGGTGGCTACCAATCAAGCGTTCCGTGAGATTGTGATTTCTCTAGCAGCAACCTATGGCCTCTACTTCATCTCCTCCTTCATGCATCTCGAGCCGTGGCACATGTTCACCTCATTCATCCAGTATATGTTCCTCCTACCCAGCTGTAAGCTTTTTCCAATCATTTTATAACCAAAAAATACTGATCCGACCGTGAAAAGATGTAAACATTTTGAGTGAGTAATTTCAGAACTAGTCTCCATCGAAATAACAACTCTTTGAATTACTCATTAGTGATGTATGCCATGTGTAACTTGCATGATGTTACATGGTACGAATTTCCTTTTTCTTGATTCCGAGTGGGAGCTTATACGATACAGGGGTACCAAGGGTGACAATACTACTGCAAAGGATTTGGGTGGCGCGAAGAAGATAAAAGGCGATGGAGGCAAAGTGATGATGGAAGTTGAAATCCCTACTGCCCGTGAAGACGTTGATCAATTGTGGACCGCGTCACGTTCCGCTCTTAAAGTCAAACCACCGGAGATCAAGGAACACCGTGATGCAGCAACCAAACAGTCCGACCATGATCGTAGCAGCCGCACGAATGTAGTTCTTACATGGATTGCTACCAACATGTAAGTATCGTCTTTTTCATGTCACCTGTCGCTAATTAACAAGTAATTAAGGGTCATGATCCTTGTATTCACGTCTACCGCCTTTTTGAATTGGGTGGATCAGCACATCGAAAACACACAATCATCCAATTTCAACCCATATCTTAGCTTCCTCTTCTTCGCTCTGTGAGTTCTGTGATAACTTACAAGTCCACAGTACTGACGCCGTCTCGTGGTACCTTGCGCAGTGCTGGGTTGTCTGCAGTTCGTTTCCTTGGTTCCTTGCTGTACCTAATCTTCAGATTCTTTGGATTTTGAAGAGTGGCGCTCTAGACTCAGTACTTTCCGGTGTTGATTTGTACCACATAAGGCACTGAACTTCAATCACTCTTGATAAATTTCTAGCTCTTTGTCACAGAAGTATACTGTGTGGAGCGGTGATATCCTCAATACCCTGTACCTTTACTCCTTTGGATTGGTTTCGTTCTTGATTCGATGTGATATCACCTTTTTCTTTACTTGTAGATCTGGGGGATGGCATATGGACCACTGCCACCTACTACGTGTGTTGGTATTTTGAAACGGAATGACAGCTTGATGTTGATCTCAAACGCGTGTTTCAAGCTCTGTTCCCGGCCCTCCCGGCCTACCCGGACATGACTGACATAGTCTTCTTGAACAGTGGACATTCCTTGACAGCGAGATTGGCCGCTTCCCTTTTTTAGAGTATCATTCCTAGAGAGGCCGTGTAGTGCATTCCTGTGGCGAAAGTTCAAAGAAATGTCTTTGATCCGTAGATCTGCAGTGGCGGCTCGAAACTGATCATTAGCATAGCATTTACTCGATCGCATGTAAACTAAACATGCATGTCTTTACTGTAACTCTTGTTAAGCAGACGTGCGGTGCATGATGCAATGGAGGGGGTAGAAAGCCGCAGAGAAGTTGTACACTGTGACTAGTAGGTGGAACGTGAAGTTAACGAGCTCATCGATTAATGGCATCTGGCACTCGTCAACATTTCAGGCACAACCAGCGTGTCCTGCAGTCACATCCGACACGTGAGTTGGACTCAAGGTTGGCCCATCAATGAAACGGTTAGCGGTAGCCGACAGTAGCCGATGGTCAGGCCCACTACCCAGTTCACAGATGCCAGCCTAACTTATTCAAGAGTGTCGCGGGTGCGCAGGCTCCAGGACGGAATGCCTCTGACATACAGCGGCAGCGAGCCCATCTAGAAGGCTTTACAGCGCTGTTCAAGCTCCAAGAATTTGGAGACATGATTCGCTGTTTCCAAATCACAGCACTTGTAGGAGAAGAGCAAGTCTCTCCAGCTAATCGCTGAGTACCTTGCGTCCGCGGCCAAAAATCGTATAAAGTGTACTTGTTATCACCAAGTAAAAATGTATGCGTGCTTAAACCCATCTAATAATGCCAGAAGTTCCTAACCAAAACGGTTTGAGAATCGCAGGGAGATCAAGACCTGATGGTTTTCCTCTTTCATCAAAGCGCACTCCGTTCTCTAGCAAAGTGATGATCAATCGCGGGATAGCGGCAGCAGTGCCGTTGAGAGTGTGTGCAAAGGGGATAGGTGCTTGGGTCTGACTGGATGGTGCAGAACGACGTCGATATCGAATGTGAAGACGTCGCGCCTGATAGTCCGTGCAATTCGAAGCTGAAGAAATTTCGCCCCAGGCGCCTCTCCCAGGCATCCACGCTTCCATGTCGTACTTCCTAAACGCACTGGCACCAAGTTCCTCCGTAGGCATGTCCAAAATACTAAGAACGTAAATGAAAACATAAACAAGTGTCATGGAGTTGCGATCGCCAAGCTTACCGGAACGGGAAGTTCAGTCCCTCGAAAATCTCTATCTGGATTTTCCGGATTTCTTCCAGGTGTTGTGCACTTGAGTCATCCTCGCAGACAACAAAAAGCTCAACTTTCGAAAATTGGTGGACACGATACAGGCCGCGGGTGTCAGCACCACGAGAACCAGCCTCGGCTCTGAATGAACGACCGAGCCCGACCACCTTCACGGGCAGAGTATTCTCGGCAAAAATTTTGTTTGCGAACATTCCGGCAAGGGGGATTTCGGCTGTACCTGAGAGCACAAGCTCAGGAGATGAGTTCGCAATCTGATATATCTGAGAAGCAGGATGGTCGGAATCGTAGTCTCTGGGTTGGAATCCACAACGCAGGGCTATGTCTCCGCGAACTACATCTGGAGTCATAGTGAACTGAAAGCCATGTTTCAGTGCGATAGATATTGCATAGTGTATGAGAGCGTTCTCGAGCAAAGCGGCTTCTTTGAGCAAGTAGTACCATGAGGACCCTGTCACAACCGCAGCAGCTCCAAAGTCGAACAACCCCAACGCGTGACCGATAGCAACGTGATCACGTTCCGGGCTAGACGGCATGACAGGGGGACCGTGAGTAGCCAGAATAACGGCGGCGCCCTCGGGGCCAATGGGAACTTCTGGGTGTGTATCATTTGGTAGATGGAACGCGAGTCCCAAGAGCTTTTCCTCTACGGCAGCTAATTTCTCCTCGAGTAGAACGATTTCTGCTTTCACCGCTTTCGCCTCTCCAAGTGCAGCCTGCTTTTCCGTTGGATCTTTAATTGTACGGATGCGATCGCCAAGAACGGATTGCGTATGCCGTTTGAAGTCGAGTTGGCCAGAAAGTTCCTTTTGCTCTGCGTAGGAGTGGGCGATAGACTGCAACGCACCAACTGGCAAGGGAAACTTTCTGTTGAAGGCATTGTGTGACTTGTAAACTATAGACTCTGAGATAGCGCGATAGTCAAGCCGGGGTTTCGGAAGAACCGCAGTGGTTGGCAGAGAATTTGTGGCATTTTTTGAAGCAAATCTCTTGGCCGTAGTCGCTTTTAGGAGAATTCAGCATGTGAAGGAATGAGGAAAAGAGTGGTATACCTGAGTTGACCGCCGAGCTGGACTGGCGACGCAATTGGCAGACGCGAGCAATTCTCGAAATCATACAGCATCCGGCTGAACTCGGCATCCTTAAAACGCGGAGCCACGGTTGTCACACGGATGGTCTTGTCACGCGTCGCGTCCCTCCCATTGCAATGGCTTCGACATCAGCAAAAGGCAAAGCACCAGCGAACGGTACAGCTAGTACTGCGTACGAGCTGCCTTGGTCGGTGTCTTCACGTATTTAGAACGAAATAATTCACAGTCTCGCCTAGGGTTGAAAAGTACAGGCCACAGACTTTGGACGACGTCGTCGGCAATGCCGACACGATTGAACGCTTGAAAGTGATAGCAAGAGACGGAAACTGTCCGCATATTATTATTTCGGTGGGTTCTCGCCTACATCTCGCGCGAACTGTGCGTCGTAACTCCTCGCCGACAGGGACTCCCGGGTATTGGTAAGACAACGAGTATCCATTGTCTGGCACACCAGCTGCTTGGAGACGCATATAAAGAAGGCGTATTAGAGTTAAATGCCTCTGACGAAAGGTTCGCATTTGATTGCTCTCTGTGGACATTGCTCCATACCCTTGCTCAATAGAGGTATTGATGTTGTGCGGAACAAAATAAAAGCGTTCGCTCAGAAGAAAGTAACTCTCCCGTACGGAAGGCACAAAATTGTAATACTGGACGAAGCCGACAGGTTAGTACGTTGATTGTTGGAAGATGGATCTGACCCCAGTGATAGCATGACAGCTGGCGCTCAACAAGCCCTCCGCAGAACAATGGAGATATATTCCAACACTACACGTTTCTGTCTGGCCTGCAACATGTCCAGCAAAATCATAGAACCTATACAGAGTCGTTGCGCCATCCTACGTTATGCTAAGTTAAGGGATTCCGAGATACTGAAACGCCTGCTCGAGATATGCGAGATGGAGAAGGTGACATGGGCCTTCGGCGTTCCATTGCAAGCGCGTACTTACTGCCAGACAAACAGGTTGAATACAATGACGATGGTTTAACTGCACTCATCTTCACGAGCGAGGGCGATATGCGACAAGCCATTAACAACCTGCAGTCCACGCATTCCGGCTTCGGATTCGTGTCCGGGGTTAATGTATTCAAAGTTTGTGACCAACCGCATCCAGTGCTAGTCCAAAGTATCATTCGCGCATGCATCAAGAGCGACATCGACGGCGCGATGGAAAAATTAAACGAGCTCTGGGAACAAGGGTATAGCGCGGTGGACATTGTCGTCACAATATTTAGAGTGACAAAGACTTTTGACGAGTATGTCCATTGAATGACTGGCGGAACTATGGTTGATTCCTTTCATCAGACTACCAGAATATACTAAACTGGAGTATATCAAAGTATGAACGATTTCCTCGCGTTTGTTCATGACACTCACTTGGTTCAGGAAATTGGATTTACACACATGCGGATACTCGAAGGTGTTGGGACCATTATTCAGCTTGGTGGCCTTTTGGCTCGGTTATGCAAGCTCGTATGTCCCACTGTTGCCGTGAAGGAAAAATTTACTGATATGGCAAACAGAACATGAATCCCAAACTTTTCCAGCTCTGAGGATTTTCCGCAACCGGTGTCTTGGTTCACAATTAGATCTCCCAACGGGAATCACCTTCACTTTTGACTGGCACCAGTGGATCTAAATTGCCTAGTTCAGTTTGTTAGTGATGTTGATGCCCAGACAGGGGGAGTAGTTTATCGCGCAGGAGTGTAACACAGCCACATTTCTGCTACTTCGTATCCAGGGCGCCAATTTGGTGGTCGTCTTCCCCAAACTACCAGCGTGTTGCATGTAAATAATCAGGATCATGGCGAGGCCCAAAGAACCACGTTCGATCGTTCAACAAATACTTAACCCCACACCCGAGGATGCAGAAAAATTGTTGGATGAAATTGGGTTGGGCGCCATCCCATCTCGTGAACAGGTACACCAGGAAATCGATGCAAAGCTCTTGTCACCTCCGAACACTCTGCCAGACCACTGGCTATCCACGTATCAGATGTATGGATTTCTTGCATCATGGTTCATTCAATTCATCCTTTTCGCTGCAGACACTGGAAAACTGAGCCTTACATACCCTCCTTACTTTCGTTTGAGCCTGCACCACCCCCCACGAGTTTGAGCTTTGTTCGTGCAGGTCTAGACGGTCGTGTCACAGGCTATGCAGAGGTGCGTGTTTCGCCCACTCGTTTTCAGGATCTGACAAGCCCAGACGCCAAATCCCCGTGTTGCAACAGCATTAACATCGACCTCGATGGACCGTGCTCCAGGCCCAGTTGGTGCCTTTGTGAGGGGGAAGTCGGGTTATGTTCCCTTTCAGCCAGGAGGTCTGGATGAAGTATTGTTTTCCTCTGCTCAATCCGGCATGTCAGAAGAATCGGTGAAAGGACTGAGGACCATTCCCCCAGGCTTCTCAAGGGGTCTTCGACTTGCAGGTGAAGAGCCTGAGGGTGAAACCCTCGCCACTCTCGAGGAATCTCTCCCGTCCACAAAGGGGGAATTGGTATATATCTTGATGACGTGTTTCTATGTACTGTTTACTTAACCATCAAAATCCTTAGGACCAGGAAAATTATCCTGCAGAAGAACAAGAGCCTGAAATCGGGCTACGTAGTGGCGGCTCCATTGCTGAGTTGGACGAACTCCTACCGACTACTGTGCGGTTTGTCACGGAAGCATCTAGATCGTTTCTTACATTTGGACACAGAGATCGCATCTACGACCGACGAAGACACGTCGCACTCACCGTTCCAAGATTGTCAAGCGTGAATGGGCCCATATAGTGGATATCAACAAACCCATGACCAATTTCCACGAACTCGTTCCGGAGATGGCGCACGAGGTTAGTTCTGGAGAGCTTGTAGTAATTGCATCAGTGACGGACGGCGTTCTGCAAGTATCCTTTCGAGCTGGATACTTTCCAGAAAGAAGCGGTGTATCACCTAGAGGTGGGCGACTCTGTCTTCGTCGCTGCGCATACATCCGCTGGGAAAACTGTGGTTGCAGAGTATGCGATCGCTCTAGCGGAGAAACACATGACTAGGTATGCCTGAACAACGCGTTTTGCATTTCCGCTGGCGAGCCTGAACGACACAGAGCTATCTATACATCACCCATCAAAGCACTGTCTAATCAGAAGTTCCGTGATTTCAAGCAGACATTCTCCTCTTCTTCGGTTGGAATCTTGACCGGCGATGTACAGATTAATCCAGAAGCAAGTTGTCTGGTCATGACGACGGAGATTCTGCGCAGCATGCTTTATAAAGGTGCAGATCTCATCCGTGACGTGGAGTTCGTAATATTCGATGAAGTGCATTATGTTAATGACGCAGAGGTGACGCATCTCATCCGCGTTGTAGTGGTTTCTTGTTGATCGATATGGATCTCTCAGCGTGGTGTTGTATGGGAAGAAGTTATCATCATGTTGCCCGACCATATTAGCATCATTCTTCTATCTGCGACAGTACCGAATACCAAAGAATTCGCTGATTGGGTCGGGTACGTGACCATGCATATTCTGCTGTGAGTTGGCCTCACAGGCTGTAGGCGTACCAAAAAGAAGGATATCTACGTCATTTCAACAGCACAACGCCCGGTACCTCTGGAACATTACCTGTATGCTAGCCGAGACGTGTTCAAGATCGTGAATGCGCAACGAAGATGGGTCCCTGATGGGTAAATGTTCACTACAGTGCCTAAACGTGTTTTTCCTCACAATTGTCCTTAGATACAAGGATGCTGGTGAAGCATTGAAGAGGAAGCAGGATAAGGAACGGGAAGCGTCCGGTTTGCCTCCAGTCCAGAGGGTTGGTGCGCGTGGTGCAGCACCACGAGGGCAACGAGGGGCTTTCCCTGCACGTGGTGGTCAGCGAGGTGCCACTCTCAACGGATCTGCACCGCGGGGTCGAGGTGGCGGACCTACCCGTACAATCCACACCGGTGCTGACAAAAACCTCTATGTCCATCTCCTCGGACACCTGCAAAAAAAGGGTCTCCTGCCAGTGGTCGTCTTCACCCTTTCGAAGAAGAAATGCGAGGAAAACGCAGCCACCTTAACGAATGCCGACCTCTGTAACTCCGTTGAGAAGAGTGAGGTCCACGTTGCAATGGAAAAGGCGCTGTCCCGCCTGAAGGGTTGGTTTTACGTAGCACGGCAATTCTCCGTCTATTAACCCCCTTCTCAGGATCGGACAAGAGGCTGCCACAAATTAGCAAGATGCGCGATCTCCTCTCCCGTGGTATTGGGGTGCACCATGGAGGGCTGTTGCCAATTGTCAAAGAAGTAAGCCACCATTCCCAGGTTTCATGGCGACTAATCTATCTGCCGTCAGGTAGTCGAGATATTATTTGCTCGGGGATTAGTGAAAATCCTATTTGCAACTGAAACGTTCGCCATGGTAAGGAGTATCGCGGTGTTTCTGCGGTGACTGACAGGACACGTGGTCGCAGGGTGTCAACATGCCTGCTAGATGCGTAGTGTTCTCGAGTATTCGAAAACACGATGGTCGCTCCTTCAGGGACATTCTGCCTGGAGAGTACACACAAATGGCTGGTCGTGCTGGACGTCGTGGCCTAGACACCACTGGCACTGTTGTTATTGTTGCGGGTGATGAGTTGCCTGATGTATGAGTTACCCTGTACATCTGATCATTTTCTCGTCTGGTGCTAACTACTTGCCGTGGTAGCAAAGCACGCTGACCACCATGATTCTCGGAACCCCGGCAAAGCTGCAGTCGCAATTCCGCCTTACTTACAACATGATTCTCAATCTTCTACGGGTAGAGGCTCTCCGGGTAGAGGAGATGATCAAACGCAGTTTCTCAGAGAACGCTTCCCAGCGGCTTTTACCGGATCAGCAAAAAGCAGTCGCTGAGGTGAGTAGCAAGCTTCCTCTTTGAAACCAATGCCGAAATTTCCCGCAGCATGAGAGAAGTCTCCTGTCAATGCCAGAACTCCAGTGTGACATTTGCTCGACCGACATCGAACACTATTATGATGCCCAGCGTACGGTGGTAAACTATAATAAACGCCTCTTTGCGATGGCGGCTGGCGGTGCTTCCAATCAGAATGTCCTTGCAACTGGTCGGATAATCATTTTAAGGGACTCAGTAAGTATGACTCTGTAATTCGAAAAATGGGCAGACTGATGAACGCGACCTTGTCAGCACTTTTATCCTTTTCATGCAGCAGTGTTGCTGAAACCCGACCTCCGGGAGTCAGGAAGTGAACGAAAATACTTTGTCCTCGCTCTCGTGGATCGGAGGTTCAAGAGCGGTAAACCGGGTAGCTCATCCCCCTTCTTGTAGTTGATCCGACTCACCAATACCTTGACAATAGATGTTGATGGAGCTGTAGTCTCCCCCAGGTGGCCCCCTGTTCCCTCGGTGCTGAAGCCTGATCGTGCCACGTATGAGGTTGCTAGCGTTAACTTGAGTAGCATTTCTTTCATCACAAATAAAGCTGTGAAGGTAAGGTGTTGCACAGTATCATATCCTTGAGGGACATTCAGAGCTTCGAGCGCAGGTAGATGCTTCCGCGATTGTTGATAGTCATAAAAAGGCTCCTATTCTCGAGACAACGTCCGCCCTGGAAACGGTAGTCATGGAATGGGCTACAACTGGCACGCTACTAGAGATAGACTGGAGTCGCATGCGCACTCTCGAGTTTCAGGAGACTCTTCGCGCTAGGAACGAAATTCTCAAGAGCCTTCAGACGTTTGAGTGCACTCTCTGCGAGGACTTTGATGACCATGCGAGTCCAGGCGATTAATCTTATCCCCGATCAGACCGTTAATAAGCTCATCAGTATATCCACCTCCACGGACACAAGGTTCTACGGTCAAAGATAACCACGTTGAAGGACGCAATTTCTGAACAGAACTTGGAACTTATCCCAGAGTATGAGCAAAGGGTTCAAGTTCTCAAAGGGCTTAACTTTATCGACGAAAACCAGACAGTCCAACTCAAAGGGCGAGTGGCTTGCGAGGTAGTTTTCCTTTGTCTCGACACGACATGCAATGCTGACCACTATACAATAGATTAACTCGGTCAATGAACTTGTTCTTACTGAGCTTATCCTTGAGAACATGCTCGCAAACTATGGACCTGAGGAAGTGGTTGCACTTCTTTCCTGTTTTGTCTTCCAAGAGAAGACGGACGTAGAGCCTGATATACCTCCCAGGTTACAAGAAGGTTTGGCGGCAATCGCTGCAATTACTGACCGGGTTGGACGCATTCAGGACCGACATAAAGTCGCTGCTGAAGGGTTCAGGTTCACTCTTAAAACTGGATTAGTCGAGGTGGTGTATGAATGGGCAAAGGGAATGGTAATTAAAACATTCTGTGCAGCCCATGCCGTGGTTGACGTATCTCGTCAAGCCGTTCGACCAGATTACCTCACTGACTGACGTGGCTGAAGGAACCATCGTCAGGGTCATCACGCGCCTGGACGAGACCTGTCGGGAGGTCCGAGATGCCGCGAGAGTGATTGGTGACACCGAACTGTTCAAGAAGATGGAAGAAGCGCAGACTAAAATCAAAAGAGACAGTACGTTGGCTCCCTCCTTCCGTCTGGCCTCCGTTTACCATGCACCTGCACTAGTCGTGTTTGCTGCAAGCTTGTATTTCTAGCATTTCATTAGTTAGCACAAAGTGTGTTTGAATTTGCCTAAGCGGTCATGCATCATGGACGTTGTGGGGTCACATGCCCGAGTCTAGCTTGACAAGCATTCCAACAGCTGGCATTCCGCCAGAGATTTAAACGACGCTTGACAGGGTAGTACCATCGTTAACCAGTTGACCCATGTCAACGTTTACGCCTGTCATGGAGGCATCCGACAGACAACATACCAGCGAGTCCGTTGCCCACGCTGCGCTCGGTGACAATATCGCAACGGCAGAAGCGGTGGCACCAGGCACCGGAAGCCGCACAGACGGCAACGATTTAGGCTCATTTCCTGCTCTGAACGTCAACAATGTCGTACATCAACGCCGTCGGGTCAATCCCGAGAGCCTGGCGTTGCGTCTCGGACCCGATCTCGTACGAGATTTAGATGCTCTCATCACACCCGGAAACACGGAAATGCCATCGTTTGCTGTTCGGAAGGA
>JBBPQZ010000377.1:0-16816 GCA_038092795.1 Boletus rubissimus
CGGGGTCGGTGCTGCGGGTCGGCTGAGTGCGTCGCCACCGACCCAGACGCTGAGTAGGGACGTGGCCAGGAAGCGCTCGGGGTTGACGCAGCAGATGCTCGAGGCGGCGACCGAGTTGGTGGGAAAGGAGAGTACGGTGGCGACGTGGCAGTTGAAACGACGATATGATTGGAGGGAGGTGAAGCGTGTAGTGCACGAAGTTGGGGATCAGCCGAAGCCTGGATCGTCCAAGTTGGTTTTTTCTCTCGTCTCATCTTGTGTTGATGTGTTGACGTGGATCGGTCTCGAACACAGCTCGCTCGCACATGCGGAATTGTCGACGTGTGCGCGTGCACCGGGTCTCGTACCCCGTTCGATCTATCTCTCGCATCAGTTCTTATTTTATACCCTCGGGGAGGATTATCATGCGCTCATTCGACGACACCGATTGGCTATTTCTGGCGCCAAGATCGACGTGCGAAAAGAAGTCGAGGCGAGTGCCTTTGCTGGATCCGGTGAGGCGCAATTTGTCGAGGGCTTGGCCTTTCCGTCCGACCACCCACACGCCCGATCTCATCCTCATTCCCACACCCACTCTCACGCACATCTGCATTTGCACACACACGGCGGCGCGTCGTCGTTTGACGAGCCCCTGGCGAATGCGATGAGCGCCGAGATGGCGTACGATCTCAGTGCTGGAGGAGGTCGGGTGACGATTCCGATGCTGCCGAATGGGGCAGCGCAGCAGTCCGTCCGGGCGAGGACAGGGACGTCTTGGAGTGGGTTGGGCACGCGCGCGGCGTTGTCTGGGATGAGTATGAGTGGGGAGATTCCGGTAAGGGTGATGGAGGGCGTTGGGGGAATGATTCGAAGGGAGATGGATCGGGTGAGGGGTGGGCGTGAGCGTGCGGCGGGGGCTGTACGTGGCGGAGAGAGACGGGTGCCGCTCGAGTTTGATGAGCAGGAAGAGGACTTTGGGGAAGGTATACCGGTGGATGATGGGGAGGGTGAGGGTGATGGGGAGGGGGGTGATGGAGAGGATTTGTGGCGCGCGTGGAGTGAGGAGGATAGGTTGGCGGTGGACGAGGCGGAGAGGTTTGACGATGTGCTTGGGATTATGGACGAGGATCAGGTGCTTGCCACTAGTGGTAAGGGTGCGAGTGCTGGCCTCGGTGGTGAGTGGTAGCCTCGAGGCTCGCGGCACGCACGTCAGTTAAGCGTTTATCCGCTTCTGATTGTCAAACTGTCCTCAAAGACATGGCGGAATTGTGTGTATGTTTTATGGGTGAAGAAGGAATCTTTTGACTAGACTACTAGGGATGCTTGGTGTAGCAATGAAAGATGTGTGTTAGCCACCTTGTTAGCATCATGACACTTTGTCACATTTCTGTCCATTCAATCATATTTCCATACACTATCCTCTGCCCTAGTATGTATTTCCTGTTACCTCTAAGAGCTATTCACTCCCTCTCTGTCTTCTTGAACTAGGTTAGTACTTTTACTGAGTATTGGTCATTTCAGTAACAGGTACTCTGAGGAGAAGGAATTAGGACAGGAGGTGCATTTGATTTTGATTTTGTCTGACCTGGTAAGGAGTGGAAGGATTGCAAACTGGGCTCTTATAAGTAGAAGGGCTATAAAAAGGAATGAAGAATACATGTCACCAAGCATACATATGTCTAAATCCTTCATTATTGAAAAAGTCCAAAGTCTGAGTCCTTGCTTTCAACTTGTCTCATGACAATAGTGTAAACAAGGGTACTGCATGCCCACTAAAATTGGACAAGAGTGGATAGTATCAAGCATTTAGAAATAGTAAGAGTCACTCTGGTAAATTTCTAAAGCAAAATAATTACACAGGAACAGCTTCTCTGCTAATCTTGCCTTAATTGGGGGCCAGCCTCGAGGATCTAAGTCATCTGAGCTCACCACATTTCCAGATGTCTGAAAGTGAGCCTCCAAGTTGAATTGGTGATATAAACATATAGCATAGGAGAAGAAGCTTGGATGACCAACATATCATGCCCACAAAATAAAGGTACAAAAGAGAAAACAAAAAGAGAAAAAACAAAAGTCCTAAACTGAGGATGTGGAGTAACTGTTACAATTTTCTCTGTGATGCTTGCCACTTGTACCTCATGGCTCACTTCTTTCTCCTTTGCATGATGTGTTCTTCCTTCTACCAGATATACCTGTTCTGCCATGTCATCTCTGTTGTTCTCTTCTGACTCATAACTCTATGCCCTACTTTTGGTGGTGTCACTTCATTTCCATTGTCTTTGTTTCTTATCACTTCTTCACTTAACCTCTATTGTGACTCATTCCTCTTCCTTTGTCTCTTTATGATTAGTGGCTATATATACAGCATGGTCTGTGTGCATTCCCATACACCATATATATAGCCACTTCTTGTATTATATCTCCCTAGCTAGTTCTATGCAATATCAATGTAGTCTTCTGGCTTCCATGTTTTTTAGTTGTTACCTTAAGCCATGTATATCTTTTATCACTCTATAAGTCTTCCTACCACCTCTCAATTGGCCGCTTTAGCTTGTTGTTAGCTAGAAGCTACACTCTAGCATAATAGCAACAGGTACTATCTGGTCACATGCTGCTTTACTACATGAACAAGTCCTTATGTTTACTTATATATATCTCACTATTTTGAAAATCATTTACCACTGCATGTAACATATGTAGTTAAAATGAAACATTGGCATTGGAAGCCTAGTTAGGAATCATGATAGCATGTATGGTCTGTTAAAAAATTCAAGATACAAGATAAAACTTGAAGATACTGTATACCAAAGCAATGTTTCAAAGTGAATGCAAGATAATCATTCCTAGTATAATGGTAATAAGAAGAAGGAAATTCTGCCACAAGAGTGTTATATAGGCTGTTCAAGTGTCATATTCCAAAATTTACCTATATTCAACTACAACACCTTCTGTTATGAACCTATTGCAAACAACAGACACAACCACAAAACTTGGACAATCTTGCAGGTTATATAAAGCCTGGCTCAATGAAGATAGAGGGTATGGGGGTCTTCTCTGAACAACTCAGTCTACAAGGGCCAGAAGACCTAGGCAATGACTATGTCATATCCCGTAAATCCACAAGTCCACCTTTGACACCTCCAACATCCCCAGCACACTATATACCAACTCCGGCCTCTTTTTATGTATATCACAACTTTGGACCTCCAGAGTTATTTCTTCTTTCATCTATCCTATAATACTTATTTCCAATACTCATGTATCTCCATTGTTCCTGCATCTTGTATCTCTGTCATCCCTACATTCCGTACCTTTGTCCTCCCTGACCTTTCATCTCCATCTCCCCTTAGTTACTCGTTCCTCTTTTGTTATCCCCTTGAAAATACTTGTATCCCTGAAAATACTTGGACTTCCAGACTTTAGTACTTGTTACGACTACTCAGGGTAGGAGTAATCGCAAGGGCCTTCGATAACAAGGAGTCGGGTTGAGAGCCGACGACGCAGTGGTTTGACGTGGGGATTCCTCTGTCAGCAAGAGTCGAGGGGATTCCTCGAAGATATCAGTAAGCGGGGAGCGAACCAATCAAGGTAGTCGGGTTGAATCTGACGCGCAGTACTTCCGTTGTGGGGATTCCTCCAATGGTGGGCAAGGTATTGGCGAGTTGAAAGACAAGCCAATTGAAGAAGCGATCTAGGGATTTCCTAACCGCGAGGCGAGTAAGACGAGAGAAGCAAGTAGATTGCTAGGTGACGAGATACAAGGTAGCTCGAAGGAGGTCTAAACTAGCGATCTAGCTGGTACTCGAGTCGTTTATATACGCAGTCTCCTCGTGCATGGACCGTAGTAAGAAATGCAAGGAGAACTAGAAAAGAAAGGGTTATGCGTTATGGATCAAAAGAAGACGCATAATGGAACAGAAGGAAGCCCGAAAAGGAAGGATGCATAATGATGAAGAGCAGAACACGCGGCCGACGTATCGTGGGAGAATCAACGAGACAGATATGGTAAAAGGATGCGCCACGGGTATGGAGGCAGTCGGAGAAGCCCGAGGCGGAGAAAAGGAATAAAGTCTGTGGGACGTGCTAGGATCCGACGTATCAGAGGGCCTAGCACGGATGGTAGTACATGGATAGAGCAGAGGCAAAAGAGAAGTATGAAGAAAAGAATGATTCATAACATTACCCCCTTTGTAGAGTCAAGATCATGGCATAGACAAAGACAATCCAGCCATGAGAGCACACAACAGCTCGACCATGGGGGAATCAATAGAGAACGGGGCCGCCAACTGGGGAGCCCGTGATGTTACCGTAACCAGTATCATCGATACAATCTTCCTTGTCGGAGTAGTTTCTGTTGATGAGGGGAGAGGGGGAGCATTGACAGGGAAATCAATGGAGGACGGGGGAAGAGTGACGAGGAACAGGGGGAGTTCCCTGTCGGCGAGAAGAGGTGGTTCCATGATGGGAACGACGACGTCCGGAGGAGGATGACGAGGAGGACGTCTGGGTGGATGAGGACGAGGACGATTACTGCCTTGGAGGAGAAACATGATGAGGTGGTGGGGAGGCGGTGCGACGACGAAGAGGGCATTGGGCAAGGGTGTGCCCGGGGGCCCAACGGAGGCAGGTCGTACATTGATGTATGGGGCAGTCGCGCTGAAAATGGCTGATACAGCCGCAGGAGTAACAGCGTTCTCCGGCTCGGGGGTGCGAGTCCGGAAGAGGGAGGCGACCGTCAGTGCCGGTCCAGGCACTTTCGATCCTTTGCATAAGGCGGTCTTTATCGGACCCGAGAGGGGTCGAGGAAGTGGAGGGGGTGGTTGGCGCGGTAGGGATCGCGAGGGCCTGCGAAACCATGACAGGTTCGGCAGGGGGAGGTCTTTCGACCTTGGTGAGGGAGACTGTGGGGGTCGCACGCTGACAGGTGCGACGGTGTTCGACAGTGAGCGCCTCGTAGAGCTCGCGGGTAAGGGGACGGGTTTGAGTGGCCATGGCCAGGAGATATCGATGCATGTCCCTCAAGAGGGTGAGCATGCCGAGTTGGTGAAGTGCGACCAGCAAGCAGGATTGGGCTTGCATGGCATCCTGGTAGATGAATTGGGCCACGTAGGACTGATTGGCGTCTGCGGTGGGGGCATGGGCGAGGGTGATAATGTTAAGGTTCACCAAGTAAGCGCTATAGAGGGCATATAAGGGAGACGCCGAGTCGAGGTAACAGTCAAGGGTGGTCGCAAGACCTGGGTCGGTGATGAGCTCGGTGAGCTCGTGGATCTCAAAGATGGTAGGGGGACCATCACTGAGGCAATACGCAGTGGTCGGGACGTCTACAGAGAGAGGGGCTTGTTCAGTATCATCTGAAGGGCTAGTTGTACGCTCCATAGGAGGAGTAGGAGGACGTTGTGAAGCAACGTCAAGGCTGGTAATACTATTGTGGGGAACAAGTGGGGAAGAAGGTACAAAAGAAGGAGAAGAGGGAATTGGAGGAGACGACGTATCATGCTCCTTGGGGAACAAGGTCTGATTTTCGTGTGGGGGCGATGGGATGGCGAGAGGCGAGGCAAAGCCAGGGGGTACCTGGTAACGTTTGTAGATCTGGGCGATGGTGAGAGTCAAGTGGGGAATTTCGTCAGTGGGGGTGAAGTTAATGGCCATGTTAGTTCTTGGGAGAAGATGAGAAGACGGAGGGGAACAGGGCTTTATACGCTGAGAGGGCGGAGTCTGCATTCGTAAGGTGCCTCTCTGGAACCCAGGAGTCTTCTTCGGTCATATACCCTTTCCAATGGATCAGGAAGGAGCGCCGTCCTGCTGATCCTTTGTGTTTGAGGATCTTTTCAATTTTGTATTCTTCTTCGCCGTCTATTAAGTCCGGAGGGGGTGTAGGGTAGTTAGCCCCATGAGTGTCATTCTCGCGATAAGGCGAGAGGAGAGACGCGTGGAATACCAGGTGGATCTTCCAGGCCTTTGGAAGGCACAGTTGATACGTGATCAGGGATAATACCTTGGTAACAGTAAAGGGACCCTCTCGTTTGGAAGCGAACTTGGGATTTGCAATGGAACACTTCAGGTTCCGCGCCTCGAGCCAAACCCTATCCCCTAGGGCAAAGGGTTTGAAGTGTCGTCTGGTTCGGGCTGACATGGTCTGACGTGCCAGCTCATGGGAGGCGAGGGCTTCGTCTCGAGCAGCTGAAAGGGTCTTCAAGCGGTCCTCTACTGCGGGGAGATCCGAATTGGCAATGATCGGTGGCAATGCGTGGGATTCATATTCCATCATCAGGAAGAAAGGGGATTTGCCTGTGACGGAATGGGGGCAGTGATTGTGTGCGAATTCGGCGTGGGAGATTGAATCTGCCCATGACCCTGGGTTAGATCCACAGTAGATGCGGAGGTACGTCTCAACCTCTTGGTTGACGCATTTGGTCTCTCCATCCGTTTGTGGGTGGTATGCGGTGGAGAGGGATAAGTCGTATCGCAGTAGTCTTCCCAGCTCGCGTGCGAACGAACTCGCGAACTGAGGTCCTCGGTCAGAGATGATTTTGTTGTAGAGGCCGAAGCGGAGGAAGACTTTGTGGAAAGAGAGGGCGGCGACCCCCTCGGCGGTGATGGATTTCTTAGTAGGGCATAAAATTACCCCCTTTGTAAGCCCGTGGTCGACCACGACCAAAAGCAAGTCAAAACCAGAAGAAACTGGGAGATCAGTGATCAGATCACAGGAGATCTGCTGGAAGGGGTGAGACGCAGTAGATTTAATTGGAGTGAGCAGGGGAACGGAGGGATGTGTATTGGATTTCGCCTGCTGGCAGGTGGCACAACCCTCAACATAGCGACGGATGTAGGCGGCGAGGCCTGGCCACCAGAATTTTGCAGCAATGAGCTGGCGAGTCTTGAGAAAACCGGGGTGGCCGGCAGTCTCGTGATCGTGGCAATGCTGTAAAATAGAGCGACGAAGGGAATCGTCAGCAGGGACATAGATGCGGCCCTGATAGGTCAGGACACCGGCATCAAGTTGCCAGTCAGCGAGGCGGGAGCGGAACGCAGGAGGGATCTCCTCGTTCATGGATTGGAGGGCCTGACAAACTAAAGTGTCAGATTCGGAGGACTCTTTGATCCGCTCGTGGAGAGCAGCGTCAATAGTATTAATAAAGAGGGAAGGCAGAAGAAGGGTTACGCCTTCGTTGTCTAAATCCAACGCCGGGAGAAGATCCGGCCGTCGAGATAGGGCATCAGGGCTGGCGAGTTGCGTGCTGGAAACGTGGATCATTTTGAGGTCAAAGTTGGCTAAATCAATTAACCAACGGGCTTGGCGGCGGTTGAGGGTCTGCAGCTGTCGGAAATAGGTTAGGTTTTTGTGATCCGTGAAGGTTTGGATGGGAAAAGCGGAGCCGTGAAGGTAATGGCGCCACGCTTTTAGCCCACGGATCACAGCAAGGAGTTCTCTGTCGTAAATATCATAGTTTCGTTCGGCGGGGGAGAACGACTGGAAGATATAAGAGCAAGGGTGCCATTCTCCGTTGGTGTCGGTCTGAAGGAGGATACCTCCAGAGGCGTACTTTGAAGCGTCGGTGGCGATGGCGAAGGGGGTGGAAAGGTTCGGCATTTGTAATACCGGCTTTTTGAGGAAGAGTGCCTTGAGGGTATCGAAGGCATGGGTGCAGGCCGACGACCAGGACCACGAACTAAGCTTTTTGGTAAGATCTATGAGGGGGCGAGCTACGTTAGAATAGTCGGGGATGAATCAGCGATAGAAATTGGCGAAGCCGAGGAAGGATCTAACGTCCTTGACGGTGGAGGGGATAGGCCAGGAGGCGATGCCATCGAGCTTGATGGGGTCCATGGCGAGTTGTCCAGGCTTAACGATCATCCCGAGATACTCTACCTTGGTGGCGGCAAACTTGCATTTTTCTAGCTTGAGGTGCAAGTTGAGTTTGGTCATACGTTGAAGAACGCGCTTAGTTCGTTCTGTGTGGGTGGCTTCGTCGGAGGAGGCGATGAGGAGGTTGTCCATATAGATGATGAGCCATCTTTCGGCGATCATATCTTGGAAGGAGTCGTTCATGAATCTCTGAAACGTAGCGGGTGAGTTACAGAGACCGAAGAACATGACCATGGGTTCAAAAAGCCCCTTATGGGTAATAAAGGCGGCCTTCCACTGGTGTCCATCTTTGATATGGACGTTGTTGTATCTCCATCGGACGTCAAACTTGGTAAAAACCTTAGCATCACGGAGTTTATCAACGAGATCGGATACAAGGGGTAAAGGGTAGGCGTCGTGAACAGTATGTTCATTGACGTAACGATAGTCTTGGCAGGGGCGAAGGCCACCATCTTTCTTTTTGATAAAGAAGAACGGGGATGCTTGCAGGGACTTTGAGGGGTGGATCTTGCTGCAATCTAGATTTTCCTGTAAAAAGGATTCGGTGGCGGTGCGTTCCTCGGGCGAAAGAGGATAGAGTTTCCCGATCCTCGGGGTAAAGGAGTCTTTAAGGTTGATCTCGTGGTCATAAGGCTGCGAGGGTGGAATATGATCAGTAGCTTCCTTAGAGAAGACGGAAGTGAACTCGGAGTATTCTGCTGGGAGAACAGGTTTAGGTTTTTCCTTCTCAGCAGCCATAGCAAGCTCGGTAGCCTGGGTAAGGCGTCCGATGACAGGGGATCCTCTTGGGATGTATCGAGATCCACTTTTGATGATGTGGAACATGATGCGAATGTCGTTGTTGTGTTGACAGTAGGCAGAGGGGTCTTTCCATTCGTTGTATTCGAACAGATGAGAATGGATAACAGAGTCGACATGGATGTGTTGAGGAGCATGGGGTGGTGGTTTCCAAAATTTGGACGAGTGACAGTTGTAATCCGTCGAGTGCAAGGCGTAGAGTTCTTTCGATTGGTCAAGACTTTCAGAGAGTGAAAGGGTTCGTTTCATCCAATTGATGGCAGGGTTGGTTTCTTTCAATCAGGGGAGTCCGAGGAGGACGTTGTCACGTCCAAGGGACATGACCATGAAGTTAACTTGTCATGCTATCCCCTCAATATTGAGGAACAGTGAGCAGGAGTATCGGATCGTGCCTTTCTTATTGAGGGAGTTGTCGGCGTTCTGGGCGTAGATGGGTTTGTTGAGTTTCGTGAGAGGAAGTTTGTGTTTCTGGGCGAAATCCCAGTCAATACAGGAGATGTCAGCTCCACTATCGATGAGGGTGCGGATATCGATGGCTTTCAGTGTGTGCGATGGTACGATTACTTGAATGGGGATTTGCATTGCCTTGGTAGTGGAAGTTACAAGTACAGGTGCACACACGGGAGAAGGAGAAGGGGAGACTCGCATCGAAGAAGTTCCCCTATTTAAAAATCCATCTTCTTGAATCTAACCCTCCTGACCGCTGGGACGTCTTCATTGTCATTGTCTATCTCTTGCAGACACGGGAGATCTTCATCGTCATCCTGACCGATCGCCTTTATGACCGGTTTGGCAGCTGTGAAAGTGGGGCAGGCAGGGGAGGAGTGACTGGGTTTACGGCATCTGAAACAAAGTTTCTTTTTGACACAACGCTTTCTTTCTTCTGGGGTCATTTTAGGAACTTGGATCACGTCGATGTCCATGGCATCAGGGTCTTTAGCAGGGGCGCAGGAGGAGGAGGAAAAGTTCTGGTGAGGTTGGTACGAGGGGTGGGAGTATCGGCGCGATAGCTCAGCGGCACGATCCCATTGGGTCTGGAAGTGAATAGCTTTTTTGTACCAGACATCGATCGTAGAAGGAACTTTCTCCATGGACATGATCTTTCTCATGAGGGCTGGGGGAAGTCCGGAAGCGAAGTAGGAAATCAAGACGTTGTCGTCCTGGACTTGTGACGTAGCAACTTTGTTTTTGAACTCGGCTATGTAGGAGTTCAACGAGGGATTATAAGCACCGTTCTTTCCAATGAGAATGCGCTTGGTGGTGAGCCAGGTGATTGCATTGTTAACCATGTCGTGGTGTTCGAACGCGGTCTTGAAGGCTTTGACGAAGTTTTCCCAGGTGCTGATGGCCGCAACGCCTCCAGTGATGGTGGACATCCGGTAGGTGTTTGCCCAAGTGAGGGCGGGTCCCTTAGTCATAAAAGACAGGGCAAAGGCAACCTTTTTGGGGTCAGAGTCATAGGTGGCGACATTCACTGTGAGGTAAAACAACACAGTGTTCAACCAAGGTACGGCCTTGTCGTAAGAGCCATCGAAGATCTCGGGGGTGCCAAGGCGAAGTTCAGTGACGCGGGAGGACATTATTGGCGAGGACGGAGGTAGGGATGGAAGAGGGGGAGGACGAACAGGAACACCAGTAAGAGTACCAGTGATGGGAGGAGCAACACGAGGGGGACTGGAGTGGGTAGAACATGTGGGAGTTGGAGACGAAGGGGCGGTAGTTGATTCGGAAGGGATGGAGAGGCTACGGGAGAGGGCGGTAGCTAGGTTCTGGTCTCATTGTTCTGCTGTCTGGTGATGAAGGGTACGCTCGATCTGAGCGGTGAGTTCGTCTGGTTCCTGATCCTCTAGATGGGTAGACTCGTCCGATTCCTCTGGGGAAGAGGGTTCAGTAGGTGTGGGACAATAGAGTCCCCACGTGGGGTGGTTGCGCTGAGGGTAAATTTTGGAGGCTTACACGGTGGTAGCCTCAACTAGAGAGTTTAGACCTTTTGTTACGACTACTTGGGGTAGGAGTAATCGCAAGGGCCTTCGATAACAAGGAGTTGGGTTGAGAGCCGACGACGCAGTGGTCTGACGTGGGGATTCCTCTGTTAGCAAGAGTCAAGGGGATTCCTTGAAGATATCAGTAAGTGGGGAGCGAACCAATTAAGGTAGTCGGGTTGGATCCGACGCGCAGTACTTCCGTTGTGGGGATTCCTCCAATGGTGGGCAAGGTATTGGCGAGTCGAAGGACAAGCCAATCGAAGAAGTGATCTAGGGATTTCCTAACCGCGAGGCGAGTAAGACAAGAGAAGCAAGTAGATTGCTAGGCGACGAGATACAAGGTAGCTTGAAGGAGGTCTAAACTAGCGATCTAGCTGGTACTCGAGTCGTTTATATACGCAGTCTCCTCGCGCACGGACCGTAGTAAGAAATGCAAGGAGAACTAGAAAAGAAAAGGTTATGCGTTACGGATCAAAAGAAGACGCATAACGGAACAGAAGGAAGCCTGAAAAGGAAGGACGCATAATGATGAAGAGCAGAACACGCGGCCGATGTATCGTGGGAGAATCAACGAGACAGATATGGTAAAAGAATGCGCCATGGGTATGGAGGCAGTCGGAGAAGCCTGAGGCGGAGAAAAGGAATAAAGTCTGTGGGACGTGCTAGGATCCGACATATCAGAGGGCCTAGCACAGATGGTAGTACATGGATAGAGCAGAGGCGAAAGAGAAGTACGAAGAAAAGAATGATTCATAACAGTACTCCATCTTTCGTTTCACCTCCATATATAAACCCCTGTATCTAGCCTTGTACTTTAGCTAGATTATCAACTTAGACTACCAATTTAGATTCAACTTAGATACTGACTTTTAACTTCCAGTTATAAACCCTCTGTTTACCTTTGATTCTTATTGATTACCTCTGATCTTATTGTTCCCCTCCAAATCACCTTCAAACCTCTGCTCTGAAATACAAGGACCTGATCAACAGCAAGGGCACATCATATATGGTGAAGCCAATATCCTTATTCCTACCAACTCTGGAGTTCTAGAGTTACACCTGGAGATTATCAGCATAGTTTTAACAGACTATGCAAGATAAACAAAGTGGATTAGACTGGGGAGTCCAGTTGCAAAGTGTCTACCTTTATATGCTAGAGGAATGTGCACAGACCATGCTATACATGAGATAAATTACTAAGTATGAATAAAGTAAAAAAGGGGACATATGACTACAAGGATGAAAATTAACATGAGAGTTGATGAAGAAGAGAAGGAGCAGAGATTAAAACCATGAGGCATGTCACATGACTAGGTCTACACCAGATCATGTACTTTTTCTCACAATCACATGCACAGGTTATGTGATAAGGGATGCAAAAGGTTAAGTCCAGAAAAGTTTGAAAATGTTCATATTATAACACCTTTGGTGTTCTACTTGCCAATTCTGGCCCTCTTTCATATATATTACAACTCTGGACCTCTGGAGTTCCCTCCTCTGTTTCCCCCTCCATTTTCATTTATTCTATCTAGTATATTTCCAATACTGATGTACCTCTGTCTTCCCTGCATTTTGTATCTCTGTTTTCCCTAATTCCTGTACTTACCTATTAATCCTTTGTTACTGTCTCTGTCTTACTACTTACCCCTGAAAATACTCATACCCTAGAAAATACTCAGACCTCCAGACTTTAGCACTCTAACTTCTATTTTCCTCTATATATATAGTCTTCTGTCTATCTTGTATTACTTAACTTGAATATGGACTTGAGCAAACTCCTAGCCCCTTTGTGATCTCCTTCTATCATTATTGAGTCTTGATAACTCTCATCTAACCAGCTCTGACACCTCTAAAATACAGGACCTAAATGTTAACAAGGGTATAGCATATAAGCTAAAGCCAATGTCCTATCACCTCCAACAAACTCTGGACTTTGTCCTAGGAGTTGCATCATCTCTAACATCAAGCTTGAGTATGCATGATGCAATACAAAACCTACAGAATCATCAGTGGATAGAAATAAAATGGCAGCATATTACAAAAGCAAAACTGAGATTGAATAGCATGAATAACAATTAAATCAATGATGTTACAAATGCCCCTATTTTACATTACAATACTTTACCACTTCAACTTTGGACTTCAGCATTTCAGACTTCAACTATCATGTAATTCAAAGCATGTAATTGTAAGAAGGTACAAACCTTTCTTGTGCTACATTCATGATTCTTCATTTCATATCACCAACACAAAATTGTATTTGCCTGGGCACACCTGTCATAGAATTTCCTTATTAGAACACAGCACAGCATGGTCTGTACATCAAATCTTCATATATATAAAGTAGCTGTATTTGACTGAACATCTCAGTCTAATCCACTTGTCATTCTCTGGCACTTGCCTAAGTGATTAAGGATAGTTCCTCACTCTTTATTTCTCTTTTCTTCTAGTAGTTATCTGTTTAGTCCAGTTGGTAGTGTTGGGCTCCTTGCCTCCTTATTAGTGGTGATCATTTGGCCTTCTATTTTTGGTTGGTTATTACAAATGATGTTTACCATATCAATCAGAATATGGTGTACTGCATCATGGGTATCCAGAATGTCTACATTATCCTAATACATATAAATAGAAAAGTAATATGCAAATTTATTGACACACCTTTTCAAGAAGTAAAACAAGCAAGCTAGCAATATGTTTTTGGTGAATATACAATAAAAATAATCAGTACAATTAAAAGTAGATTTATCATAAGAAATAACTCACAATATGAAAGACAATGATGGCATGAAATCAGTAGCTTCAGAATTAAAGCCATCAGATGATAGCACTTACTTCTTGGAGAACAGCATTGGCATAAAATACATTAGCATTAGAATCATATCCATCATATTACTCACCTCCTAGAGAGCAGAATCCATGAGCCTTTAAATCACATCCATCACAGAATATCATTCACAAACTGGAGAACAGAAATGACATAGATTTTATGAGCACTGGAATCACATCTATCATAAGATATTACTTACAGTTTGAAGCAGCAATAGGACAGAATTCATGAGCTATGCAACCACATCTTTTACAGGATATTACTTATGGCCTAGAAAGCAGAAATGGCATAGAACTCCATGAGCCCTGAAATTACATCAAAGGACATCACTTACTTCCTGGAAAGCAGGAATGGCATGGGTTATTTGAATCCCTGAATCACATCCATTATAGAATATCACTTGTATCCTGAAGCACAAAAATAGTACAGATTTCATAAATCCTAGAATTGTTATGAACACCCCTATTTATACTATAACACTTCAACTTTGGACTTTACCATTTTAGACTTCAACTGTCATACATATGATCCAAAACATGTGACCATGAGAAGGTATATGTTACGACCTACCTCTAAACCAACAAAAAATGAAGGTTTAAGGGATCTCACACAATCCAAGGAGCAGAGGAAAGAAAAGAAAAAAGTACAGGGGCAAGGGTTTAACCTTGAGAGCAAAGGATAACTGAGAATTCCAAAACTAGAAAATACAAGTATGTATCTAACAACTATTCATACTACCTAGGGCTAAGGGCAGGGTGTAAGGGCAAGAATACATCATAGGGTTGAGGGGTAAAACCAAGGGTTATGACAGTGAGGAGGAGATGTGGATGTGTACTGGTAGGGGCATGGTGGATCGGTTATGGAGGAGATATGATCTAGGATAAGCAAATATGAAGAAGGGTGATCACCTGGAAGTTCTAGTGATCTGATATAATAGAACGGAAATAAAGCGAATGAAAGATACAATCGGAAGGATCTGTGGGATTGCTGATGTATATGAAACAACTAATCTAAAGGAATAGAAGGGCTATGCTTTGGAAAGATCCATTAGATCATGAGGCAATAGCGAGGTGAAGATGCAATTGGGAATGAGAACCAATGCATGTGAAATACACTCTATAATAATGTACAAACGGAGATGGAGAAACGAGGTGTGGAATATAGGGGAAATGAGCTGTGATCTGGAGGATGTGTCAGCTAGAGGAGAGGCTGCGAGAGAGGCTGTTGACAGAGCAAAACAATAGCCAGGGGTGCTACTGATAAGATATGATGTGCGAGATGATGCAGCGCTGGCTGAGATAAGATAAGATATCCTAAGACATAAGTGGAGCATGCTGCAGCTACATGCTTAGGGGTCTTGTATAAATAGAGGGAAGCGGGTGAAATATTAGCATAGGGTTGCTAAGACCTAGCTAAGATGAATGGAGGATGGCAGGGTTAGCTAAGGGGCTAGCTAAGATTATAAACAGAACCGTAGAGTAGGAGTTGGGAAGTAACAACAGGAGCGATTGTTACAGTATAACCTTTAATAAATCTTCATAAGATCATACCATTACACTTTGCATTTTCCCTAGTGTAATGACCAACCAAAAAAGATGGCCAAATGATCACTACTGTAATGGGTGTGTTAAACACAACCCAAATAATCACACTAATACTGAGGTGAAGGATCCAGCAGCACCAGTAGGACTATAACAACCAACCAGAACAAAAAACCAATAAAGGTGATAACACCAACAATGGAGAAGATAATGATGAGATAAGTAGCCAAGATGGAGGACTATCCTTAATTACCAGCAAAAAAAGCTAATAATGACAAATGAATTAAACTGGGGGTATTCAGTCAAATACACTACTTTATATATATAAGGAATTGGTGCACAGGCCATGCTGTGCTGTGTTTAAATAAAGAAAACCTGTGGCAGGTGTACCCAGGCAAATACAAAATTGTATTGATGTGATATAATGAGGAATTATAAATATAGCATGAGGAAGATTGTATCTTTTTATGATCATGTGCTTTAAATTATATGATAGTTGAAGTCTGAAATGCTGAAGTCCAAAGTTGAAATAGATAAAGTATTGTAGTGTAAATAGGGGCATTTGTAACAACTACCAGATGATGAGGTGTAGAATCAAACACTACTAGCTGGACTTTAACTAGCACAAAAAGATAGAAAAGAGGGTAGAAGGGGAAGGACTCTTCTTAATCACTCAGCTAAGTAGCCAAAGATGACAAGTGGATTAGACTAGAGATATCCAGTCAAATTGTTAAGACCATGCTGATGATCTCCAGGCATAACTCTGGAACTTTAGAGTTGATAAAAATAAAGATGTTGGCTTCACTGTATGTGGTGTGCCCTTGCTGTTGATTAGGTCCTTGTATTTCAGAGTGAAGGTTTGGAGGTGGTTCAAAGGTGATCAATAAAGTTGGAGGGGGTCAAGAGGATTGGAGGAGATCAAGAGGATCTATAATTATAGTTAGGAATCTAAGTTGGTATCTTAGTTAATAATCTAGCTAAAGTACAAGGCTAGATACAGGACTTTATATACAGAGGTGAAACAGGAGATAGAGTATTAAAGTCCAGGAGTTCCAAGTATTTTCAGGGGTACAAGTATTTTTGAGGGTAGGTAATGAAAAGGGGAGATGGATAACTAAGGGAAGACAGAAATAAAAGGTCAGGGAGGACAGAGATATGGAATGCAGGGAGGACAGGGGTATGAAATGCAGAGATGACAGAGATATGTGAGTATTGGAAATGAGTATTACAGGATAGATGAAAAGAGAAGAGAACTTCAGAGGTCCAGAGTTGTGATATACATGGAAGAAGGCTGAGGTTGGCACATAGTGCACTGGAGGTGTCAGAGGTGTCAGAGATGGACTTGTGGATTTATGGGATATGATACAAATACAACTACTTTATATACAGTTGCTCAAAAAACTGTCTGCATATTTGGTCATTTTTCACTAAATGTGATAATTCCCAATAACTCCTAATTCTAGCCCTAAACTCTAAGTGTATGAAATAAAGTACATACTCTTTGCTTTCCATTGGTACAAGGGTCATGAGAGTTGAATAAAATTTGATGAAATGACAGCCATTTCAAAACAATGACTTATGTGGATAGTTTTTTGACTTTATATAAATTTAGGTATCTACAGTGGCTCAAAAAACTGTCTGCATGTTTGGTCATTTTTCACTAAACACAATAATTCCAAATAACCCCTAATCCTAGCCCTAAACTCTAAGTGTATGAAATAAAGTACATACCCTTTGCTTTCCATTGGTATAAGGGTCATGAGAGTTGAATAATATTTGATGAAATGACAGCCATTTCAAAACAGTGACTCATGCG
>JBBPQZ010000378.1:0-16807 GCA_038092795.1 Boletus rubissimus
ATAAGTATTACAGGATAAATGAAAAGAGAGGTAACTCCGGAGGTCCGGAGTTGCGATATACATGAAAAGAGGCCGGAGTTGGCGCGTAGTGCGCCGGAGGTGTCGGAGGTGTCGGAGGTGGACTCGTGGAATTACGGGATATGACACTCATAGACCTCACCAAAAAGCTTAGTTCGTGGTCCTGGTCCTCAGCCTGCACCCACACCTTCAACACCCTCAAAGCGCTCTTCCTTAAAAAACCAGTATTACAGATGCCAAACCTTTCCGCCCCTTTTGCCATCGCCACCAATGCTTCCAAGTATGCTTCTGGAGGTATTCTTCTCCAGACCGATGCCAACGGAGAATGGCACCCTTGTTCTTATATCTCTCAGTCATTCTCTCCTGCGGAACAAAACTATGACATTTATAACAGAGAACTTCTTGCCATCATCCGTGGTTTGAAAGCGTGGCGCCATTACCTCCATGGCTCAGCTTTCCTCATTCAAATATTCATGGATCACAAGAATCTTACATACTTTCGGCAACCACAAACCCTCAATCGCCGCCAAGCCCGTTGACTTATCAACCTTGCTGACTTCGATCTCAAAATGATCCACGTCCCTGGCATGCAACTTGCTGGCCCTGATGCCCTATCTCAGCGTTCAGATCTCCTCTCCACATCTAATCTCGATAATGAAGGCGTAACTCTTCTCCTGCCTTCTCTCTTTATTAATACTATTGATGCTACTCTCCATGAATGGATCAAAGAATCCTCTGAGTCCAACACCCTGATATGCCAGGCCCTTCAATCCATGAATGAAGAAATTCCCCCCGCATTCCACTCCCACCTTGCCGACTGGCAGCTCAACACTGGTATCCTTACCTACCAAGGCCGCGTCTACGTCCCCGCCGATGACTCCCTTTGTCGCTCCATTTTACAGCGTTGCCATGATTACGAGACCACCGGCCACCCCGGTTTTCTCAAAACCCGTCAGCTTGTCTCCACTGAATTCTGGTGGCCAGGCCTTGCCGCTTATGTCTGCCACTACATTGAAGGTTGCACCACCTGTCAACAGGCGAAATCCAATACTCACCCCTCCATCCCCCCCCTCACTCCAATCAAATCATCTGCATCCCGGCCATTCCAGTAGATCTCCTGCAATCTGATCACTGACCTTCCAGTCTTCTCCTCTGGTTTTGATTCGCTCTTGGCCATGGTCGACCACGGGCTTACAAAGGGGGTCATTCTGTGCCCTACCAAGAAATCCATCACCGCCGAGGGCATTGCCGCCCTCTTTTTCCACAAAGTTTTCCTACGCTTTGCTCTCTACGACAAAATCATCTCTGACCAAGGACCCCAGTTTGCGAGTTCGTTTGCCCACAAACTGGGAAGACTACTACAATATGATCTATCCCTCTCCACAGCCTATCACCCACAGACTGATGGAGAAACCGAATGTGTAAATCAAGAAGTAGAAACTTACCTCTGAATTTACTGCGGGTCCAACCCAGGATCATGGGCCAACTCGATCTCTCACACAGAATTTGCTCACAACCACCACCCCCATTCTGTCACAGGCAAATCCCCCTTCCTTCTCATGATGGGATATGAATCCCACGCCCTATCGCCGATCATCACCAATTCGGACCTCCCCACAGTAGAAGACCGCTTGAAGACTCTTTCGGCTGCCCGAGATGAGGCTCTAGCCTCCCATGAGCTGGCATGTCAAACCATGTCAGCCTGAACTAGACGACATTTCAAACCCTTCGCCCTAGGGGATAGGGTATGGCTTGAAGCACGGAATTTGAAATGTTCCGTTGCAAATCCCAAGTTCACCTCCAAACGAGAGGGACCCTTTACCGTCACCAAGGTATTGTCCCCGATCACGTATCAACTGCACCTCCCCAAGGCCTGGAAGATTCACCCAGTATTCCATGCATTCCTCCTCTTGCCTTATCGTGAGAATGACACTCATGGGGCTAACTACCCTGCACCTCCCCCAGACTTAATAGATGGCAAAGAAGAATACGAAATAGAAAAGATCATCAAACACAGAGGATCAAAAGGACAGCGCTTCTTCTTGATCCGTTGGAAAGGGTATACGACCAAAGAAGACTCCTGGGTTCCAGAGAGGCATCTAACCAATGTGGACTCTGCCCTCCAAGCATATAAAACCCTCTTCCCCTCCATCTTCTCTTCATCCTCTCAGAACTAACATGGCCATCGAATTCACTCCCACTGAAGAAATCCCCCACCTGACTCTCACCATTGCCCAGATTTACAAACAATACCAAGTACCTCCTAGCTATGCCTCCCCCCTCGCCATCCCATCTCCGTCTCAC
Organism: Boletus rubissimus; assembly: GCA_038092795.1. Taxonomy (NCBI): domain Eukaryota; kingdom Fungi; phylum Basidiomycota; class Agaricomycetes; order Boletales; family Boletaceae; genus Lanmaoa; species Lanmaoa rubissima. The sequence continues at coordinate 2,323 of JBBPQZ010000378.1, forward strand.
GACAATCAAACTTTATTCCCAGAAGATCGTGATGCATTGTCTCCTCCAATTTCTTCTTCTCCTTCTTTCGCACATTCTTTCCCATTTGTTCCCTACAATAGTCTTACCGTCCCTGACGCTGCTGCACAATGCCCTCCTACTCCTCCTATGGAGCGTGCAAACAGCCCTTCATATGATACTGAACAAGCCCCTCTCTCCGTAGATGTCCTGACCACTGCATACTGCCTCAGTGATGGTCTCCCTACCATCTTTGAGATTCGTGAGCTCACCGAGCTCATCATTGACCCTGGTCTAGTGACCACCCTCAACTGTTACCTCGACTCCGCATCCCCTCTCTACACCCTATACAGCGCCTATCTGGCCAACTTAAATATTATCGCCCTCGCCCATGCTCCCACTGCCGACGTGAATCGATCTTATGTCACCCAATTCATATACCAAGACGCCATGCAGGCACAGTCTCGCCTGCTAGTTGCCCTCCACCAACTCAGCATGCTTATCCTACTGCGTGACATGCGGCAATACCTCCTGGCCATGGCCACCCAAACTTGTCCCCTCATCAGGGAACTCTATGAGGCGCTGGCCATTGAACACCATTGCACATGCCAACGTGCAACCCCAACAGTCTCCTTAGCCAAGGTTGAAAGACCTCCTCCAGCCAAACCGGCCACTATCCCTCACGCCATTTTGACTCCAACAACACCAACCGCCCCCTCCACTTCCTCAACCCCCCTTGGGTCTGAGGAAGACCACCTTATGCAATGAATCGAAAGCGCCTGGACTGGCGCTGACAGTCGCCTCCCACTCCCAGACTCGCACCCCCACGCCAGGAAACAATGTTTTGCCTGCGGCTGCATCGGCCACTTTCAACGTGATTGCCTGGTACACCAATGCGCGACTTGTCTCTGGTGGGCTCCGGGACATATTCTCACCTGCTGCCCCCTCCACCGTTGCACCACCTCCCCACCACCTCAGCGTGTCCCGCCTCCCCAGCAATCGTCGTCCACATCATCATCTACACAATCCTCCACCTTGTTGTCCTTGACCGGGTGACGCTGTTCCTGTTGCGGAACCAGTTCCTCCCACAGACAAGGTACCCCTCCAGTCCCTTGTCACTCCTCCCCCGTCCTACGACACTTCCCACATCGTCGCTCCCCCTCTTTCCTCATCAATTGAAACTACTCTGATGAGGAAGATTGCATTGATGAAACCGGTTACGGTAACATCATGGGCTCCCCGGTTGGCGGCCCCGTTCTCTACTGATTCCCCCATGGTCAAGCTGCTGTACGCTCTCATGGCTGGATTATCTTTGTCTATGCCATGGTCTTGATGCTATAAAGGGGGTAATGTTACAACTTTTCCTTTTCTTCGTACTTCTCTTTCGCCTCTGCTCAATCCATGTACTACCATCAGTCCTAGGCCCTCTTATATGCCATATCCTAGGACATCCATTGGACTTTATTCCTTTTCTTTGCCTCGGGCTTCTTTGACTCCCTCTGTACCCGTGGCACTTCCTCTTGCCTTATTTGTCTCATTGATGCTCCTGCAATGCGTCAGCCGCGTGTATCACCTTTCATCATTACATATCCTTCCTTTTTGGGCTTCTTTCCATTCTGTTATGCGTCTTCTATTTGATCCGTAACGCATAACCCTTTCTTTCATAGTTGTCCTCACATTTCTTACTATGGTCTGTGCACAAGGAGATGTAGTATAAAGACGACCCAAGTACAACTATGATCGCTAGTTTAGACCTTCTTTGAGCTACCTTGTATCTTGTCACCTAGCAATCTACTTGCTTCTCTCATCTTACTTGCCCTGCGGTTAGGAAACCCCTAGATTGCTTCTTTGATCAACTTGTCCTTCGACTCATCGATACCTTCAAGGAATCCCCTTGATTTCCACCATTGGAGGAATTCCCACAACAGAAGTACTGCGTTGTCAGCTCCCAACCTGACTCCTTGGTCAACTCGCCCTTCGCTTGTTGACACCCTCGAGGAATCCCCTTGATTACCACCGCCGGAGGAATCCCCACGTCGGAAGTACTGCGTCGTCGACTCCCAACCCGACTCCTTGTCATTAAAGGCCCCTTGCAATTATTCTTACCCCGGGTAGTCATAACAGCGCCCTAATTGATAGTGGAGCCGACATCTCCTGTATCGACTGGAACTTCACCTGCAAACACAAACTTCCCCTTATGAAGCTTGACCACCTGATCTATGTCCAGAATGCTGACAACTCCCTTAACAAGAAAGATGCCATCTGGTACTCCTGCTCACTGTTCCTCAATATCAAGGGAATAGCTCGACAAGTGAACTTCATGGTTATGTCCCTTGGGCATGACAATGTTCTCCTCAGACTTCCTTGGCTGAAAGAAGTCAACCCTGTCATCGACTGGACTAAATGGACTCTTTCACTCTCCGAAAGTCTCGACCAGTTGAAAGAACTCTACACCTTACACTCGATGAATTATGACCATCACTTCTCCAAATTCTGGAGACCCCCACCCTACGCTCCTTGACATATCCACGTCGACTCCGTCACACACTCCCATCTATTCGAATACAACAAATGGAGAGACCCCTCTGCCCACTGTCAACACGACAATGACATCCGGATCATGTTCCACATCATTAAAAGCGGATTTCGATACATCCAGAAAGGATCCCTGGTCATCGGATGCCTTACCCAGGCCACTGAACTCGCCATGGCTGCTGAGAAGGAGAAACCTAAACCAGTTCTCCCAGCAAAGTACTCTAAATTCACTTCCATCTTCTCGAAGGAAGCCACCGACCATATACCACCCTCACGGCCCTACAACCACAAAATTAACCTCAAAGAATCCTTTACTCCGAAGATCGGGAAGCTCTATCCCCTCTCACCTGAGGAACACACCACCACCGAGTCCTTTTTACAGGAAAATCTAGATTGCGGAAAAATCCGCCCTTCGAAATCCCCACAAGCATCCCCATTCTTCTTCATCAAAAAAAAGGATGGTGGCCTCTGTCCCTGCCAAGACTACCGTTACGTCAACGAACACACCATCCGTGATGCATACCCCTTACCTCTTGTATCCGATCTCGTTGATAAACTCTGTGATGCCAAGGTTTTTACTAAATTTGACGTTTGATGGGGATACAACAACGTCCGTATTAAAGACGGACATCAATGGAAAGCCGCCTTTATCACCCATAAGGGGCTTTTTGAACCAACTATAATGTTCTTCGGTCTCTGTAACTCACCCGCTACGTTTCAAAGATTTATGAACAACTCCTTTCATGACATGATTGCTGAAGGATGGCTCATCATCTATATGGACGACCTCCTCATTGCCTCTCCCGATGAAGTGACACATATGGACTGAACAAAGCATGTTCTCCAACGCATGACCGAGCTCAACCTCCACCTGAAGCTCGAGAAATGCAAATTCGCTGCAACCGAGGTAGAATATCTTGGAATGATCATTAAACCAGGACAACTGGCCATGGACCCTGTCAAACTTGACGGAATCGCCTCCTGGCCAACCCCCTTGACCGTCAAAAATATTCAATCTTTTCTGGGCTTCACCAACTTTTACTAACGTTTCATTCCTGACTATTCTTGTTACAACTTTTTCTTTTCTTCGTACTTCTTTTTTGCCTCTGCTCAATCCATGTACTACCATCCATGCTGGGCCCCCTTATCCAAAGGATCCTAGCACGTCCCACAGACTATATTCCTTTTCTCCGCCACTGGCTTCTCCAACTACCTCCGTACCTGTGGCGCATCCTCTTACCATATTTGTCTCGTTGATTCTCCCGCGATACGTCGGCTGCGTGTTCTAACCTTCATCATTACGTGTCCTTCCTTTTTGGGCTTCTTTCCATTCCGTTATGCATCTTCTTTTGATCTGTAATGCATAACCCTTTCTTTTCTAGTTCTCCTCGCATTTCTTACTATGGTCCATGCACGAGGAGGCTACATATATAAACGACTCGAGTATCACCTAGATCGCCAGTTTAGACCTCCTTTGAGCTACCTTGTATCTCGTCGCCCGCTAGCAATCTATTTGCTTTACTCGTCTTACTCACCCCACGATTAGGAAACCCCTAGATCGCTTCTTTGATCGACTTGTCTTCTGATTCGTCGATACCTTGTCCACTGTTGGAGGAATCCCCACAACAGAAGTACTGTGTCGTCGGCTCTCAACCCGACTCCTTTAATCGAACTACTGCGTTGTCAGCTCCCAACCTGACTCCTTTAATCAGTTCGCTCTATGCTTACTGATATCTTTGAGGAATCCCCTCGATCCTTGCTAACAGAGGAATCCCCACATCAGAACTACTGTGTCGTCAACTCCCAACCCAACTCCTTGTCATCAAAGGCCTCTTACAATTACTTCTACCCAGGGTAGTCGTAACAATTCTAACATCGCTTGCCCCCTTATAGATTTTACCAAGAAGCTTAGTTCATGGTCCTGGTCCGCTGCCTGCATCCATGCCTTTGACACCCTCAAGTCGCTTTTCCTCAAGAAACCGGTACTACAAATGCCGAACCTCTCCGCCCCCTTCGCCATCGCCACCGACGCCTCAAAGTATGCCTCTGGAGGCATCCTTCTTCAGACCGACACCAACGAAGAATGGCACCCCTGTTCCTATATTTCTCAGTCATTCTTTCCTGCCAAATGAAACTATGACATTTACAACAGGGAACTCCTTGCTGTCATCTGAGGATTGAAAGTGTGGTGCCACTACCTCCATGGCTCAGCTTTCCCTATTCAAACCTTCACGGACCACAAAAATCTTACATATTTTTGCCAACCACAAACTCTCAACCGCTGCCAAGCCCGTTGGCTAATTGATTTAGCCGACTTTGATCTCAAGATGATCCACGTCCCCAGCATGCAACTTGCTGGCCCTGATGCCCTATCCCGGCGACCGGATCTCCTCCCCACATTAGATCTTGACAATGAAGGCATCACTCTTCTCCCACCTTCTCTCTTTATTAATACTATTGATGCTGCCCTCCACGAACGGATCAAAGAATCCTCAGAGTCCGACACCCTGGTCTGCTAGGCCCTTCAGTCCATGAACAAGGAGATTCCCCCCGCTTTTCGCTCTCATCTCACTGACTGGCAACTCGACGCCAGTATCCTGACCTACCATGGTCGCGTCTATGTCCCCGCGGACGACTCCCTTCATCACTTCATCCTCCAGCGCTGTCACGACCACGAGACTGCCGGCCATCCCAGCTTCCTCAAACCCGTCAACTTGTCGCTGCCGAATTTTGGTGGCCTGGCCTTGCCGCATACATCCACTGTTATGTTGAAGGTTGCGCCACCTGTCAACAGGCGAAATCCAACATGCACCCCTCTGTTCCCCCCCTCACTCCGATTAAATCTTCCGCATCTTGCCCTTTCCAGCAGATCTCTTGCGATCTGATCACTGACCTTCTAGTCTCCTCCTCTGGTTTTGATTCGCTCTTGGTCGTGGTCGACCATGGGCTTACAAAGGGGGTAATTTTATGCCCTACCAAGAAATCCATCACTGCTGAGGGTGTTGCCACCCTCTTTTTCCACAAAGTCTTTCTTCGCTTCGGCCTCTATGACAAGATCATCTCCGACCGAGGACCCCAGTTCACAAGTTCATTCGCCCGCGAGCTGGGGAGATTACTATGATATGACCTGTCTCTCTCCACAGCCTACCACCCACAGACCGACAGAGAAACCGAATGTGTAAATCAGGAAGTTGAAACTTACCTCCATATCTACTGCGGATCCAACCCAGGGTTATGGGCCGATTCAATTTTCTACGCAGAGTTCACTCACAACCACCGCCCTCATTTCGTTACTGGCAAATCTCCTTTCTTCCTCATGATGGGATATGAACCCCACACCCTACCACTGATCATTGCCAATTTGAATCTCCCCACAGTAGAAGACCACCTAAAGACTCTTTCAGCCGCCCGAGACAAAGCCCTTGCATCCCATGAGCTGGCACGTCAAACCATGTCAGCCCGAACTAGATGACACTTCAAACCCTTCGCCCTAGGGGATAGTGTATGGCTCAAAGTGCGGAATTTGAAATGTTCCGTTGCAAATCCCAAGTTCGCCTCAAAACAAGAGGGACCCTTTACCGTCACCAAGGTATTGTCCCTGATCACGTATCAATTACACCTCCCAAAAGCCTGGAAGATCCACCCAGTATTCCACGCATCCCTCCTCTCGCCATATCGCGAGAACGACACTCATGGGGCTAATTACCCTGCACCCCCTCTGGACCTAATAGATGGTGAAGAAGAATACGAAATAGAAAAGATCATCAAACACAGAGGATCAAAAGGACAGCACTCCTTCTTGATCCGATGGAAAGGATATACGACCGAAGAAGACTCCTGGGTTCCGGAGAGACATCTGACCAATGCGGACTCCACCCTCCAAGTGTATAAAGCCCTCTTCCCTTCCGTCTTCTCCTCATCCTCTCAGAACTAACATGGCCATTGAATTCACCCCTACTGAAGACATTCCCCACCTGACTCTTACCATCTCCTAAATCTATGAACGTTACCAAGTACCTCCAAGCTACGCCTCGCCCCTCACCATTCTGTCCCTGCCTCACGGCAATCAAACCCTATTCCTGGAAGATTGTGATGTGTCGTCTCCTCTGATTCCTTCTTCTCCTTCTTTCGAACATTCTTTCCCACTTGTTCCCTACAATAGTTTTACCATCCCTGACGCTGCTGCACAACACCCTCCTACTCCTCCTGTAGAGCGTGCAGACAGCCCTTCATATGATACTGAACAAGCCCCCCTCTTCATAGACATTCCGACCACTGCGTACTATCTCAGCGATGGTCCCCCTACTATCTTTGAGATCCGTGAGCTCACTGAGCTCATCACTGACCCCAGTCTCGCAACCACCCTAGATTGTTACCTAGATTTGGCGTCCCCCCTTTACGCCTTATACAGCGCCTACCTGGCCAACTTAAACATCATTGCCCTTGCCCACGCTCCCACCACCGATGCCAATCGGTCTTATGTTGCCCAGTTCATATACCAAGACGCCATGCAAGCATAGTCCTGCCTGCTCGTCGCCCTCCATCAGCTGGGTATGCTCACCCTCCTACACGACATGAGGCGATATCTCCTGGCCATGGCCACCCAGACTCGTCCCCTTACTAGGGAACTCTACGAGGCGCTAGCCGTTGAACACCGTCGCACCCGTCAATGTGCACACTCAACAATCTCTTTAGCTGAGATTGAGAGACCTCCTCCAGCCGACCCCACTCCTCATGTGGTCTCAACCACGCCAACCACCCCTTCTGTTATGAACTACCGCCGAAGCGTCTGATCACTTCCACAAGGCTCGGACTATGCTTGCAGGCTACACGTGTCCTGGCTCACGAAGGAGGGTATGGGGGTCCTTTCTGAACAATGCAGTCTACAATGACCAAGAAGGCCAAGGCAATGACTATCACAGTGAACAAAGTGGATTAGACTGGGGTTTCCAGTTGCAGAGTACTATCTTATATACTATACAGGCACGTGCACAGACCATGCTATGCGTGGGATGAACTACCATAAATAGACTAAGTGGTCTCACGACCATGGGAATGAGATAATGGAGATTAAGGGGGCTGTGTGAGAAGAGCGGAAATTAAAAGGGTGTGGTTACCTCATGGTATGACATCATTAGTTCTAGACCTGGTCATGTGAGGGTTACCACGGTCATGTGCACAGATCACATGACTGGAAAAGTGAAAAGTACAAGTTCGAAAAAGTTTGAAAATGTTCATATTATAACACTATCCCCTTTTTAAGACTCGAATTCCAGGCGAGTCATGGTATGGTCCGTGACTGTAAAGTTCTTGAAAGGAGAGAATAGGGAGGTGAAAGAAGAGGCTGTAAGTCCGCGGAGTTTACGAGGCGCAGAAGGGTTAGACTTGTGGAAATCGGCAACTGCCAGAGGGGCAGTGTTGATAATATCTCCGGATTCCCATGTGTGATCTGTTTCGTCATAACCTTTCCAATGGACCAAATACTCCAACTTCCTATTTTTAAGACGCGATGAGGTGATATAGTCAACCTCGAATTGTTTTTCCTCTTCCTGGTCTACTTCAATCGCATCGGAATGGACTTTTGGCTGTCCTGGTAAGGTTTCCCGATAAGGTTTAACATGAGAGATGTTGACTGTGGAATGAATGCAAACAGCATTGGGGAGTTTAAGCGTAACGGTGTTAGGAAGGACCGCGGTGATGGCATAGGGTCCAATCCATTTTTGGGTTAACTTTTTTGCTGTGTATGGAAGTTTGAGTTTGTTGGTGGATAGCCAGACCTGCTGACCAATAGAGTACTCCAGGGCTTCGGAACGTCTTTTCTCCATAGAAGCAATCATGTGATCTCAGGTATCTTCAAGTGCTGCTTCTATCTCCTTGTGGGAACGGCCCATTTCTCCTGTGAAACCTACTAATCTCCCTTCAAATCCCATGCGAGGGGCGTAATTACATGTGACGTTGAAAGGGATAGAGCTGGTGGCAGTGGTAACGGTATTATTATGTGAGAATTGAGCCATTTTGAGCCAGTCAGCCCATTCGTGTTGCTTTTTTCCAACATAAGCACGGAGATATTATTTGAGATCTCTATTAACACGCTCAGTTTGGCCATCGGTTTGCAGATGATAGGCCGTGGAAATCTTTTGCGAGATACCAAGGAGTTTGCATAGATCCTTGGTGAAAGCAGACACAAATTGGGGACCATGATCGGAAACTAGAGTGAAGGGGAGTCCATGGATACACCAAACATGATCCCGAAATAGTTTAGCTAAGTCCGAAGAAGAACAAGTATCGTAAGTGGGAATGAATACAACTTCTTTGGAGAAGCGATCCACTACCACACAAATAGCCGTAAAAGAATGTGATTTGGGTGAACCCATAATGAAATTGACGGAAAGATCTTCCCATGGTTTTTTAGCCACAGGTAACGGAAGGAGTTTTCCTGCCGGTGCTTTTGACTTTCCCTTCGTGAGGGTGCATACTTGGCAGCTATCTACATAAGTTTTAATGTTCTTGGTGACACCAGGCCATGAAAAATATCGAGTAAGAGTATGAATAGTTTTAGAGTGTCCGCCATGACCGGCGATGGGAGAATCATGACATAGAGTAAGGAGACGAGTACGTAAAGACGGAGGTACGAAAACTTTGTTTTTGTCATTTTTGAAAATGTTCATAGAGGTGTCAAAAAGGAAGTCGTTCATGGCATCCACTCCGAGAGAAGCAGATTCCGATTCCAACTCCGAAAGAAAGTCCGAAGATAAAGAAACCGAATTAATGAAAACGGTGGAAGGCAGGACCATGATATTGGCGTTATGATCCTGCACTGCCTCACCATGGTCCGGACGACAAGAAAGCGCATCGGCCCGGCCATTTGAAGAACCCGGTTTATAAATAAAGATATAATTAAATTCCTGGAGCACGGCATGCCATCGAGCCTGCCGACCGCTGAGAGTCTGCGGTTTCTTCCAATACTCCAAGTTTTTGTAATTGGTCCAGATCTTGAATTGTTCACGACCAATAAGGTAATGACGCCACTCTTCCAGCGCCCAAATTACTGCAAGTAGTTCTTTGTTGTAAATAGAATAATTGCACTCAGCGCTATCAAAGGAGTGGGAGATGAAGGCGATAGGACGCCAGTTACCATCATTACATAGAGTGGAGAGTACAGCTCCGGTAGCAATATCCGAGGCATCCATTTTGACCCGAACTTCTTGATTCCGATTAGGATAAGCCAGAAGCGGGGCAGTAGTGAATTTCCTTTTGAGGGCTTTGAACGCCACTTGTTGATCAGGACCCCATGTGAACGGAACATCTTTCTTGGTAAGATCGTTCAAGGGGCATGCAATCTCGGCAAAGCCCAAAATGAAATGCCTATAATAATTACAAAGACCTAGGAAACCTTGGAGCTGCTTTAACCGAGTAGGAACTGGCCAATCCATAACTCCAGCGACTTTCTTTTCCTGCATTTCCACCCCCTTTTTAGATACGACCATTCCCAAAAAGTCCACTTTATCCTTCGAGAAGTGACACTTGGAGGGTTTTACGTAAAGGTCATTATCGTGTAAACGACGTAGGACCTCTTTTACTACCTCCTCGTGTTCTTCCCAGGTCTTCTTTAACATAAATATCATACAATCGTCAATATAAATAATTACTACGGCATACATGTCATTAAATATATTGTTCATCATTTGTTGGAAGGTAGGGGGGGAATTAGTCATTCCGAAATACATTACCGTGGGTTCATAAGCTCCAATGGGGGTAACAAAGGCGCCTTTCCATTCGTCACCTTCTTTGATCCGTATGTTATTGTATCCCCAGTGCAAGTCCAGGGCCGTAAACATATCGGCATTTTTCAGCCAATCAATGAGTTGTGGGATCAAAGGAAGTGGATAGGAGTTTTTGATAGTACCCTCGTTGAGGTAATGGTAATCGATGACCATACGCTTCCCACCGTCCTTTTTTGGAATAAAGAAGACGGGAGATGTTTGAGGCGATTTAAAAGGAGCAATATAGCCTTTCTTGAGCTCCTTATCGATGAATGCACGAACTTCGTCTATTTCAATATCCGACAGGGGAATTACTTGACCCTTCTTCAGAACGAAGTCTGGCTTGAGATCTACGGCATGATCCCAAGGCTTTCGTAACAGCATTCTTGTTGATTCCTGTTCCGAGAAGACTTCAAGGAACTCGTGATACACCTCGGGGACTTGATCTTTGAGTCCTTCCTCGATAGTACGTAAAAAAGAAGGACTAGGTTCGAAATAATTAGAAGTGGGAGGTCCAGAACCCATAATTTTGCAATACTAAGTGCAGCACGGAAATGAAATAGTCTTCTGCACCCAGTCGACCTTGGGATTATGGTGGAAAAGCCAATCATACCCAATGATCATGCAATGTGTACCAAGTTTAGATATATAAGCATCTATAGTTTTGAAATGCCCAGCAATTTCCATGATCAGGGTTACCACATGTTGGATTTGGCCAATAGCACCTTCTGATCCATCAGCGTTATGTATCTTAATCAGGTTATCGAGAGTAAAGAAAGGAATGCTGTGACGAATAACATAGTCTTGATCAATGAAAGTATGGGTAGCACCAGAGTCTAGGAGAGCTCTGAACCGGTGACATTCCCATTGACCATCCCGCTGGCAAGGTATGACAGTCTCAAGCGAGAACTCTCCGCCGAATGACAATGTCGTTGCGCGATGCTGGGAAGTCATGACACACGAGAGGGGTTTATAAATAGAACTAATTTTTTGTTGTTTTTGGAGAGAATTAAGCACACTATTATTTAATTCCGGTGTCACGCTCAATTGAGACGCTCTCACGGAATGCAAAGACATACTGTGTAATACAGAAGATAAATTGGAAATGGAAAAATCAGAATCAGAACAAGACGTAAAAGAAGAAGAAGAAACATTAGGTCCGTGCACAGAGGAACCCTCTACTCCTATGTGCTGTGTCCTTTTAAAGCCTCAGCCGTGCGTTGCTTAGCCTCGACTTCAAACTTGTCTCGGTAATAGGCTTCCGCTTCTTCCGAGATGAATTGTTGTGCGGCCATTGCTACTACCGGTGCCGTAACCGGGGGAATGGGGAGAGGACGGGAGAGAGATTGTTGTGCCACATGTGCCTGAGAATATTCAGGGAGCAGGACATAAGCTCCCTGGTCGTAATCCCAGACAACCTGCTGACGCTGTTGCGGAGGACGGGGCGGACAACAGTAAGGGTTTTTGGGGCAGTCGGGCTTGATATGCCCAGGGAGATTGCACAAGAAACATGTTCTCATGTCAGGCCTTGTTGGTGCAGCTTGCTGCACACTTATCTCCATGGGAGCACTGTGACCCGGTTGGGTACCTACCGCCGTAAACTGCGGACGTTGAGGGGGGGAAGGTTGATGAGGAGGCGGATATTGATATCAACCCTGAGGCTGTGGGACGAAACGGGAGTTCGAGGGGGGACCACACTCTATTGCCATTTGCTCGTAAGCTCTGCCGACGGCTCTATAGTTCTCTTTGAGCACATCGATCTCGAACTCTAATCCGGGATGATTCATCTGGACTCTGTCATAGATGTGGTAGTCAACCACTTTTTTGAGGAGCGTGATTGCATAATAGTCCTCGATGTTTGCCTCGTTTTGAAGAACTTCGAAGCGCTGAAGGAACAGGTCAATGGGGTGACCGTTTTGTCGGAGACCTTCTAATTTCCGAAGTAATTCATGGGCGAGTACGTCAATCCAGAAATAGCTCTTTATTTCTTTTTGGAGCTTGAACCAACTTGGCCAAGCTGAGTCTCCTTTTGTTCCAACAACGACATCTTGTGCGTTCTTGACCTCGGTTTCCTCATCGTCGAGGTATTTTTCCAGCGTGAGCTGGGCAAAACCATCCGCCTTCTTTTCAAACCATGAAAGGACAGCGATACATCTCAGCTTGTCCAATTTCCATGTTTGGGCATCTACCCAAAGACACAACTTGACCCACCACAAACGGAAGGTGGATCGGTCGCTATCCCATTTATCGGGATCAGCGATCTTCTTGGTTACGTTGTTCTTTTCTTGGTTTACGTTTAGGGCGGACAGCCTTGTGACGAGATCGTCTAAGTCCACCGAGTTCGACATATTTGACAACGGGTTTTAGGTAACGGGTAGGGCGGAGGTAGGAGTGGAAATATTCTACACCGAAGTGTTCAAAGGAAAAGGAGTGATGCTCGGTGCGCTGTTTATCGTGAGAAGGCCAATAGACCTTGTGGGTACAGGATCGGGGAGGAATCTTGAAGTCTTCTTTCAACTGCTTACTGTGTGGACTTTTCCAACCACACTCTGAGCAGTCTACAAACTTGCTGCCTAAGGAAGTACTTCTTTGATCAGAGGTAATATCGTCTTCTTCGAATACAATGATGCAGGTGGCCGCAGCGACCTAAAACAAAATCCAGAATAAAACTACGTAAAGAGAAGTCGAAGATGGGGGGAACCGGATCCGCCTGGCTATAGCGTACGGAAATACTATCCGCATTAGACGTGACATCACAGGTGATCACGCGAACCTGGGTACACCGGCGTAGTACCACCACAGACAGTTAGGCACTCAACTGACAACGGGGGCTAGTGCTCTATGCCTAACAGTAATGTTATCCATATTTATGATGGTGGACAACCGTATACAAACAGTGTGGGGCAAGTGCTGGTCTCACTACCGTCAAGTGGTAGTACCTCTTGTTCCCTTAGCTCTGGGACCCAAGCATTGTGTATGCAGTCTAATCCAAGTGTTATGAACTACCACCGAAGCATCTGATCACTTCCACAAGGCTCGAACTATGCTTGCAGGCTACATGTGTCCTGGCTCACAAAGGAGGGTATGGGGGTCCTTTCTGAACAATGCAATCTACAATGACCAAGAAGGCCAAGGCAATGACTATCGCAGTGAACAAAGTGGATTAGACTGGGGTTTCCAGTTGCAGAGTACTATCTTATATACTATACAGGCATGCACACAGACCATGCTATGTGTGGGATGAACTACCATAAATAGACTAAGTGGTCTCACAACCATGGGAACGAGATAACAGAGATTAAGGGGGCTGTGTGAGAAGAGCAGAAATTAAAAGGGCGTGGTTACCTCATGGTATGACGTCATTAGTTCTAGACCTGGTCATGTGAGGGTTACCACGGTCATGTGCACAGATCACATGACTGGAAAAGTGAAAAGTACAAGTTTGAAAATGTTTGAAAATGTTCATATTATAACACCTTCCGCTTCCTCGATCCCTCTCGGGTCTGAAGAAGATCGCCTTATGCAACAAATTGAAAGCACGTGGACCAGTGCTGATGGTTGTCTTCCCCTCCCTGACTCACACCCCCGCGCCAGAGAACGTTGCTTCTCCTGTGGCTGAATTGGCCATTTCCAACGTGACTGTCCCATGTACCAGTGCATAACCTGTCTTTGATGGGCCCCTGGGTATATCCTTGCTCGATGCCCTCTCCATCATCGCACCACATCCCCTCCACCATGCCGTGTGCCTCCTTCCAGGCAACAGTCCTCCTCATCCTCATCCATGCAATTCACCCCCTTGTCCTCGTCTGGACGACACCAATCCCATCGCGGAACCACTTCCTTTCGACGACAGGGTACCCCTCCTGCTCCTCGACACTCCCCCCTGTCCTTTGACACTTCCCGCATCGTCGATTCCCTTCTCCCCTTGTCGACCGTAACTACTCCGATGACCTGCACCAAGTTGAATTGATGCATGGTCATGACAAAAGGACCCGAGGAGTCAAAATTCACACACTTCTCACGGTCAGAATTCCACAAAACTGTAGAGATGGATAGTCTATAATATGAACTACCTTTCCCTAGATTTTCTTAATTTTCCCACCATTTTCTGGGGAGATATTAACTTATCTTTCCCACCCATTCTCATATAGTGATAAAACTTGTAGTTACCCAGAAATTCTTTATATTTC
>JBBPQZ010000379.1:0-16779 GCA_038092795.1 Boletus rubissimus
ATCTAGGAGATATTTATCCCTAGCTTATAGTGTAACATCCGTGGGTAGGTAAGGCATAAGTCTGGGGAACTTTGTTTTAGTTCCATTGCATTTGCCTACAAAGAAGACAGCGGACAGCCTTGCGACGAGATCGTCTAAGTCCACCGAGTTCAACATATTTGATTATGGGACATAGATAGGTGGTAGGGCGAAGGTAAGATCAGAAATGTTCGTCATTGTACCACTCAAAAGTGAAGGAGTGGCACTCGGTTCTTTGTTTGTCGTGAGAAGGCCAATAGACCTTGTGGGTGCGGGATTGGGGAGGAATCTTGAAAATCATCTTCTTTCAACTGCTTACTGTGCAGACTTTTCCAACCACACTCTGGGCAGTCTACAAACTTGCTGCCTAAGAAAATACTTCTTGGATCAGAGGTAATAGCGTCTTCTCCGAATACAACGATGTAGGTGGCCACAGCAACCTAAAACAGAATCCAGAATAAAACTACATAAAGAGAAGTCAAGGATGGGGGAACCGGATCTGCCTGGCTATGGTGTACGGAAATACTATCTGCATTAGACGTGACGTCACAGGTGATCACGCGAACCTGGGTACACCGGCGTAGTACCACCACGGACAGTTAGGCACTCAACTGACAATGGGGGCTAGTGCTCTATGCCCGACAGCAACATTATCCGTATTTATGACGGTGGACGACTGTATACAAACAGCGTGGGGTGAGTGCTGGTCTCGCTACCGTCAAGTGGTAGTACCTCTAGTTCCCTTAGCTCTGGGATCCGAGCGTTGTGTATGCAGTCTAATCCAAGTGTTATGAACTATCGCCGAAGTGCCTGATCACTTCCACAAGGCTTGGACTATGCTTGCAAGCTACATGTGTCCTGGCTCACAAAGAAGGGTATGGGGGTCCTTTCCGAACAACGCAGTCTACAATGACCAGAAGGTCAAGGCAATGACTATCATGGTGAACAAAGTGGATTAAACTGGGGTTTCCAGTCGCAAAGTACTAGCTTATATACTATATAGGCGCGCGCACAGACCATGCTATGCGTGGGATGAACTACCATAAATAGACTAAGTGGTCTCACGACCATGGAAACACAATAACGGAAATTAAAGGGGTTGTGTGAGAAGAGCAGAAATTAAAAGGGCGCAGTCACCTCATGGTATGATGTCATTGGTTCTAGACCTGGTCATGTGAGGGTTACCATGATCACGTGCACAGATCACGTGACTGGAAAAGAAAAGAATGCAAGTTCGAAAAAGTTTGAAAATATTCATATTATAACAACAGTCTAGTTTGATATGTCCTGGGAGATTGCAGAAAAAGCATGTTCTCATATTTGGCCTTGTGGATGCAGCCTGTTGCATACCTATCTCTATCAGAGCACCATGATCCAGCTGAACTCTGACTGCTGTAAACTATGGACATTGAGGGGCGGGGAAATTAGAAGGTGGCAAATATTGGTATCAACTCTAAGGGCATGGAATGAATCGAGAGTTTTTCAGGAGACCACACTTTATTGCCATTTGCTCATATGCTCTATCAATGGCCCTGTAATTGGTCTTGAGATCATCGATAGACATTTTAAGTCTAGGATGATTTATCTGAACTCTTTCATAAATGTGGTAGTTAACCACCTTTTTGAAGAGCATATAGGTGTGATAGTTCTCAATGTTTGTCTTGTTTTAAAGGACCTCAAATCTTTGCAGAAAAAGATCTATTGGGTACCTATTTTGCCACAGACCTTCTAATTTCCAAAGAAACTCATGAGAGAGTACATCAATCTGGAAGTAGTTCTTGATTTCTTTTTGGAATTTCATCCAGCTAGGCCAGGCAGAATCTCCCTTGGTACCCATCACAACATCTTGGGCATTTTTTACCTCAGTCTTCTCATTGTCGAAATACTTTTCCAATATAATTTGGACAAACCCATTTGCTTTCTTTTCAAATTGGGAAAGAACCACAATACATTGAAGCTTGTCAGACTTCCAAGTTTGTGCATCTACCTAAAGATGGAGTTTGACCCATCAAAGATGGAAAGTGAATCAATCACCATTCCACTTCTCAAGATTGGCAATCTTTTTTATTACATTGAACTTTTCCTTGTCTATATTTAGAGTGGACAGCCTTGCAATGAGATTGTCTAAGTCCACTAAGGTCGACATACTTGATTATGGATTTTAAATAACAGGTAGGGCAAAGATAAGATTAGAAGTGTTTGACTCCAAAGTGTTTGAAAAAGAAGGAGTGATGTTCAGTTCTTTGCTTATCATGGGAAGGCCAATAGACCTTGTGGATATGAAATTGGGATGGAATCTTGAAAATCTTCTTTCAGCTGCTTACTGTGTGAACTATTCCAACCACACTTTGGACAACCTACAAACTTGCTGTCATAAAAAATACTTCTTTGATCAGAGGTAATATCTTTATCTCTGAATACACTTTCTCAGGTGGCTGCAGCGACCTATACTACTATCTAGAATAAAGAGAATGTGTGGAGGAACTAGAAACACCTGGCTATGGCAACAAAAGTACTATTCACATTAGATGTGACATTACAGGTGTTCATGTAAACCTGCCCACACCAGCATAGTGAGACATGGACAGCTAGGCACTCAGCTGATAATAGGAGCTAGTGCTCTATGCTTGGTAGCAACATTATCCTTATTTAGACAGCAGACAATCATATAAGATAGTATGGGATGAGTGCTAGTCTCACTACCATCAAGTGGTAGTATCTTTTGTTCCCTTTGCTCTGGAACCCAAGTATTGTGTATGATAGTCTAATCCAAGTGTTATAAACCTATTGTGTAAATAACAAGACCACAAGGCTCAGAGCTATCTTGCAGGCTTCACATGTCCTAGCTCAAATGATGAAGAAAGAGGTAGGGATCTTCTTTGGTCAATTCAGTCTATAATGGCCAAAAGACCAGAGCAATGACTATCAAGGTAATCAAAATAAATTAGACTGGGATTGCCAGTCGCAAAGTATCTACCTTATATACTATACAGGCTCATGCACAGACCATGCTATGCATGGGAGGGATTACCATAAATAGACTAATGGAGTACATGGTTGTAAAAGCAAGATAATGGAAATGAAAAGGGCTGTATGAGAAAAGCAGAAATTAAAGAGGCGTGGTTATCATGAGGTATGATGTCATTAGCTCTAGACCTGGTCATGTGATGGTTACCATGGTCATATGCACAGATCATGTGACTGGAAAAGAAAAGAAGTAAATTTGAAAATGGTTTGAAAATACAATGACTCCAAAAACCATTCCAATATTTTGTAGTTTTCGAGTGTGTGTGGAATAGCAGTTGTAGGCATGGGAACCCTGCTTAGTGTTGGTGGGAACATGTGATGTACAAACCCCTGGCTACCTGCTGACCTAATACTCATGTGATTCAGCTCAAGGGCCACTGAGATACATCCATTTTAAAACAGGGACACCATTAGAACAGTTTTAGAGCTTTTGAAATAAATAGGGTATTTGATATATATCAGTACTTAGTGTATCCTTCTTTGGCTTTGAGCACTGCCTAAATCCTTCTAGGCATGCTCTCAATCAACTTCTGACACTCCTCAACTGATATCTTCTCCTAATCCTCCTAAATCCTATCCCATAACTTATGAATTCCACTAGAGGGCTTTTCATGAGCTGCAAGCCTCCTTTTCAGATAACTCCATAGATGCTCAATAGAATTTAGGTCAGGAGACTGTGCAGGCCACACCATAGTTCTAAAATCCTGCTCCTCTAGTCATCCCTTCACCTTTCTACAGGTGTGCTTGGAGTCATTGTCCTGCTGAAAGATGATGTCAGGAGGATTAAGACCATAATACTACAGAGTATTCAGCAGCTCATTCTTCAAAATCTGAAGGTAAAGGTCACCATCCATCCTATCATCAATCTTGGCAGCATAGCCAACTCCTTACCAAGTCATACACCCCCACATCATCACAGAACCACCTCTAAACTTGACAGTTTCCTCTACCAACCTGTTACTGAGCCCCTCACCTGCCTTTTTCCATACCCATTTGCATCCATTTGACCCTAGATGATTTATTTTGATTTCATCAGACCATACTACCCTCTTCCAATCATCCATAGTCCAATCTTTATGGGCATAGGCAAAATTCAAATAGGCCTTGTGATATCTAGGAGAAAGAAGAAAGCATTTGGACTTAACTACAGCCTTCATACCAGACTTTTTCAAGTGAAGGCCGACTGTGTTGGCAGATAGAGGCTGGTTGATAATATTGGAAAGTGTTTTGGTCACCTGAACAGCAGTCTCAGCTTTGCCAGAGATGATAAAATGCTGAGCATGATGAATATTTGTGGAGAAAAGCTTAGATGAACGACCTCCAGAAGACTTTTGAAGGTTGGAACACTTCTTGGAACGAAGTCTGGAGATGGTGGCAATGCCTACACCAGTTCTGGATACAATAGAGTGAATAGAATGGCCAGAATCAAGCAGAGAGAGAATAATACTCTTTTGAGTAGCAGAAAGAGATTTCATAATGATAGTAGTTGAGAGCAAAGAAGTGTGAGACTTATTTCAAGCTCAGACATTATATTTATATGTGTGTCTTTGTTTGTAGCACCAAATAACAACAGCTATCCCTTTGTTTTACTAAAATTTTATAAATTATATTAAAAGCTCTAAAACTGTTCCAATGGTGTTCCTGTTTTAAAATGGATGTATCTCAGTGGCCCCTGAGCCAAATCACATGGGTATTAGGTCAGCAAGTAGCCAGGGGTTTGTACGTCACATGTTCCCACCAACACTAAGCAGGGTTCCCATGCCTACAATTGCTATTCCATACACACTCGAAAACTACAAAATATTGGAATGGTTTTTGGAGTCACTATATATACTACTACATGTTTGTATCTATTTGTACATAGGGCATAGGGCATATCCTAAAGAGACTGTACAGCCTTGAGGCTGTGAAGAATGGAAGCATAATGGAGATTAAAAGAAGGCTGTGATGATGAAAGGGGATTGTAGATTTGTGAGAAAAGATAATAAGGCAATGGGGAATTCCTGAGATAAATATAAGTGTGAATTTAGAGATGGGATCCTTGTAATAAGATAAGAAAAAAGTGAAAATATACTAAGTCCATTATACTAAGACTGTTACACAAGGGCCAAATGACCTAGGCAATGACTATCAAGGTAAACAAGATGGATTAGACTGGAGTTTCCAGTCATAAAGTATCTACTTATATATGTTATGATATGAACATTTTCAAACTTTTCAGATTTGTATCTTTTTCTTTTCTCAGTCATGTGATCTGTGCATGTGACCATGGTAACTCTCACATGACCAGGTCTAGAACTAATGACGTCATATCATGAGGTGACCTTGCCCTTTTAATTTCTGCTCTTCTTACACAGCCCATTTCATTTCCATTATCTTTCTTTCACGACCGTGGTATCCATTAGTCTATTTATGGTAACCCATCCCACGCATAGCATGGTCTGTGCATATGCCTGTACAGTATATAAGTAGACACTTTGTAACTGGTATCCCTAGTCTAATCCATTTTGTTCACCTTAATAGTCATTGCCTTGGTCTGTTGGCCATTGTAGACTGAGTTGAACAGAAAAGACTCCCATATCCTCTTCTTGAGCCAGAACATGTGTAGCCTGCGAAATAGTTCCGAGCCTTGTGATGTTGTCATTCGCAATAGTATTATAACACTTGGATTAGACTGTTATACACAATGCTCAGGTCCTAGAGCAAAGGAAACAAGAGTTACTACCACTTGACAATAGTGAGACCAGCACTTGCCCCATGCTGTTATATATGGTCATCTACCATTACAAATAAGGATAACATTGCTACCAGGGATAGAGCACTAGCTCCCATCATCAGCTGAGTGCCTAGCTGTCCATATTCCTACTATGCCAGTGTGGGCAGGTTTGCATAATTACTTGTAACATCACATCTAATGTGGATAGTATTTCTATATGCCATAGCCAGGTGTTTCCGGTTCCCTCACATCTCTCTTGTCTCATTCTATTCTGAATTTTAGTTTAGGTCGCTATGGCCACCTTAGGCAATGTATTCAAAGAAAAAGGTATTATCTCCAATCAAAGAAATACTTTTTACATCAGCAAGTTTGTAGGTTGCCCAGAGTGTGGTTGAAATAGTCTACACAGTAAGCAGCTGAAAGAAGACTTTCAAGATTCCATCCTGATCCCATTCCCACAAGGTCTATTGGCCTTTCCATGACAAGCAATGCATCAAACATTACTCCTTCTCCTTTGAATATTTTGGTGTCAAACACTTCCACTCTTATCTCTGCCCCACCTGATACCTAAAACCTGTCATCAAATATGTCAATGTTAGTGGACTTAGATGACCTCGTCGCAAGACTCACTGCTCTAAATGTGGATAAGGAAAAGTCCAACATAACAAAAAAGATAGCCAATCCTGAGAAATGAGATGGCGATCAAACCACCTTCCATCTTTGGTGGGTGAAAATGCAGTTATGGGTTGATATCCAGACTTGAAAGTCTGATAAGCTGAGATGCATCACCGTCCTCTCACGCTTTGAAAAGAAAGCAGACAG
Organism: Boletus rubissimus; assembly: GCA_038092795.1. Lineage (NCBI taxonomy): Eukaryota > Fungi > Basidiomycota > Agaricomycetes > Boletales > Boletaceae > Lanmaoa > Lanmaoa rubissima. Next base: position 6,584 of record JBBPQZ010000379.1, read on the forward strand.
GTTCGCCCAAATTACGTTAGAGAAGTACCTGGATGATAAGGAGTCCAAGATACGCAATTCAGAAGATGTCATAACTGGCATCAAAGGAGACTTGGCTTGGCCTAGTTGGGCTAAGCTCCAAAAGAAGATCAAGGACTACTTCTAGATTGACATACTTGCTCATGAGTCTTTTCAGAAATTGAAAGGCCATGGTCAAAATGGTCATCTTATAGATCTCTTCCTCCAACAATTCGAAGTCCTCCAAAAGGAAGCGGACATTGAGGACTATCATGCCGTTATGCTTCTGAAGAAGGTGGTAGACTACCGTATTTATGAAAGAGTTCAAATGAACCATCCTGGATTAGATATGGACATCAATGATCTCAAGGCCAACTATTGGGCTATTGGCAGAGCATACAAGCAAATGGTGATAGAAAGGAGTCCTCCCCAAAATACTCATTTCGTCCCACGGTCTCAGGGCTGTTATCAATATCAGCCTCCTTTTCAGCCTCCCTCCCTCAATGTCCTCAGTGTTATGAACTACCGCCAAAGCATCTGATCACTTCCACAAGACTTGGACTATGCTCGCAGGATACACGATTCCTGGCTCAAGGATAAGGGTATGTGGGTCCTTTCCGTCCAACACAATCTACAATGGCCAAAGGACCAAGGCAATGACTATCGTGATGAACAAAGTGGATTAGACTGGGGATTTCAGTTGCAAAGTGCTACTTTATATATGTTACAGGCGTGCGCACAGACCATGCTATGCATGGGATGAAGTACCATAAATAGACTAAGTGGTCTCATGATCATGGAAGCGAGATAACAGAGATGAAAAGGGCTGTGTGAGAAGAGCAGAAATTAAAAGGGCGTAGTCACCTCATGTTATGACGTCATTGACTCTAGACCTGGTCATGTGAGGGTTACCATGGTCACGTGCACAGATCATGTGACTGAGAAAAGAAAATGATACAAGTCCAAAAAGTTTGAAAATGTTTATATCATAACACTTAGTTTATGGCAACTAGAGTTCAGCCAGGTCACAGTGCTCCCATGGAGATAGGTGTGCAGCAGGCTACACCCATAAGGCCAGACACAAGGACCTGCTTCTTCTGTAATCTTCCTAGGCACATTAAATCCGATTGTCCAAAAAACCCGTATCGTTGTCCGCCCTGTCCTTCTCAACAGTGTCAACAAGTTATTTGGGATTACAATCAAGGTGCTTATGTGCCTGTTCCAGAATATTCCCAGATGCAAGTGGTGCAACAATATGTCTCCCATTCTCTCCCCATTTCCCCGGTTACAGCACCGGTAGTAGCAACAGCCACACAACACTTTGTCTCAGATGAAGTCAAGGTATACTATCATGATAAATTTGAAGTTGAGGCTAAGCAGCATGTGGCTGAGGCTTTATAAGGACATAGCACATAGAAGTAGAGGATTCCTCCATGCCTAAACAATTTTCATCATCATCTTCTTCTTTTACGTCTTGTTCTGATTTTGATTTCCCTATTTTTGATTCTTCTTCTATATTACATAGTTTTTCTGCTTCCTCCATGAGAGCATCTCAATTGAGCGTGGCACCAGAGTTAAATAATAGTATGCTTAATTCTCTTCAAAAACAACAAAAAATCAGTTCTATTTATAAACCCCTCTCATGTGTTATGACCTCCCAACATTGTGCAACAATATTGTTATTCGGCAGAGAGTTCTCACTTGAGACTGTCATATGTTGTTTGGGAATGTCACAGGTTCAAAGCTCTCTTGGACTCTGGTGCTACTCATACTTTCATTGATCGTGATTATGTCCTATATCATGGAATTCCTTTCTTTACCCTCAATAACCCAATTAAGATATATAACGTTGATGGATCAGAAGGCGCTATTGGCCAAATCCAGCATGTGGTAACCCTGATCGTGGAAATCACAGGACATTACAAAACCATAGACACTTATACATTATATCTAAACTGGATATACATTGCATGATCATCGGGTATGACTGGCTCTTCTGCCATAATCCCAAGGTTGACTGGGTGCAGAAGTCTATTTCATTTCCATGCTGCACTCAGTATTGCAAAATTATGGGTGCTGGCCCTTCTGCTTCTAATTATTTTGGACCAGACCCTTCCTTTTCAATAGAAAAAGGACTAAAAAAACAGAGTCCAGAAATCTATCACAAGTTCCTTGAGGTCTTCTCAGAACAAGAATCTACTAGAATGCCAATATGAAAGCCTTGGCATCATGCCATAGATCTCAAGCTGGACTTCGTTTTGAAGAAGGGTCAAGTTATTCCCCTTTCGGATATTGAAATAAACAAAGTTCACACATTCATAGATAAGAAGCTCAAAAAAGGATACATTGCTTCTTCCAAGTCACCTTAAACCTCTCCCATCTTCTTTATTCCAAAAAAGGATGATCATCAATTACTGTTACCTCAATAAAGGTACCATCAAGAATTCCTATCTGCTTCCTTTGATCCCACAATTAATAGATCAGCTGAAAAATGCTGACATGTTTACAGCTCTTAACTTATGTTGGGGCTATAACAATGTGTGAATCAAAGAAGGCGATGAATGGAAAGGTGCCTTTGTTATTCCAATTGGAGCCTACAAATCTACAGTAATGTATTTCAGAATGACTAATTCCCCCTCTACTTTCCAACAAATGATGAACAATATATTTAATGACATGTATGCCATAGTCATTATTTATATTAACGACTATATGATATTTACGTTGAAGAAGACCCAGAAAGAGCACAAGGAGGTCATAAAAGAGGTTCTATATCATTTATGTAATAATGATCTTTACGTCAAACCCTCCAAGTGTTACTTCTCGAAGGATAAAGTGGACTTTCTTAGTATGGTCATATCTAAAAAGAGGGTGGAAATGCAGGAAAAGAAGGTGGCTGGGGTCATAGATTGGCTAGTTCCCACTAGATTAAAACAAATCCAAGGCTTTCTTGGACTTTGTAATTATTATAGGTGCTTTATTTCAGGCTTTGTTGAGATTGCACACCCCTTAAACAATCTTACCAAGAAAGATGTTCCATTCACATGGGGTCCCAATCAGCAGGTGGCATTCGACACCCTCAAAAAAAAATTCACTATTGCCCTGCTTCTCGTGTATCCTAATCGGGATCAGGAAGTGCAGGTTGAAACAGATGCCTCAGATATTGCCACAAGAGCAGTGCTCTCTACTCTCTGCAATGATGGTAATTGGTGACCTATCACCTTTATTTCTCACTCTTTTGATAGTGCTGAGCACAACTATCCTAACTATAATAAAGAATTACTTGCAGTGATCCAGGCACTGAAAGAGTGGTGCCATTATCTTATTGGTTGCGAAAGATTCAAGATCTGGACCAATCACAAGAACTTGGAATATTGGAAGAAGCTGCAGACTCTCAGCAGCTGGCAGGCTCATTGGCATGCCATTCTTCAAGAATTTAATTATGTTTTTGTTTATAAACCAGGTTCTTCCAATGGCCGGGCCGATGTGCTTTCCTATCATCCAGACCATGATGAGGCTGTGCAGAATTATAACGCCAATATCACAGTCCTGCCTCCCACTATTTTCATTAATTTGGTTTCACTTTCTTCAAATTTTCTTTCAGAATTGAAATTGGAATCTGCTGCTTTGGGGGTAGATGTCATGAACAATTTTCTTTTCGACGCTTCTATGAACATTTTCAAAAATGACAAAAACAAAGTTTTCATACCTCTTTTCTTATGTACTCGTCTTCTTTCTCTTTGTCACGACTCTCCTATTGCTGGACATGGTGGACATTCTAAAACTATTCATACCCTCACTCATTATTTCTTGTGGCCTGGTGTTACTAAAGACGTTAAAACATATGTAGATAACTGCCAAGTGTGCATGTTACAACTTCTTCTTTTCCTCGTACTTCTCTTCCGCTTGTGCTCCATCCATGTACTACCATCGGTGCTAGGTCCCCTTATCCAAAGGATCCTAGCATGTCCCACAGACTATATTCCTTTTCTCCGCCACTGGCTTCTCCAACTACCTCTGTACCCGTGGCGCATCCTCTTACCATATTTGTTCCGATGATTCTCCCGCGATGTGTTGGCCGCGTGTTCTGATCTTCATCATTACGCGTCCTTCCTTTTCGGACTTCTTTCCATTCCGTGGTGCATCTTCTTTTGATCCGTAACGCGTCACTCTTCTCTTTTTCGTCTTCCTCGCATTTCTTACTTAGGTCCGTGCGCGAGGAGACTACGTATATAAAACGACTCGAGAACTACCTAGATCCTTAGTTTAGACCTCCTTCGATATGCTCTTGTATCTCGTTGCCACTAAGCAATCTAGTTGCTTCTTTCGTCTTGCTCGCCCGCGATTAGGAAACCCCTAGATCACTTCCTTGATCAACTTGTCTCTCGACTCGTCGATACCTTGCCCACCATTGGAGGAATCCCCACAACGGAAGTACTGCGTGTCGGTTCCTCAAGCCGACTACCCTTGATCGGTTCGCTCTATGCTTACTGATACTTTTGAGGAATCCCCTTGATTCTTGCTAACGGAGGAATCCCCACGTTAGAACCCCTGCGTCGTCGAGCCCCAACTCAACTCCTTGTCTTCGAAGGCCTTAGCGATTACTCCTACCCCGGGTAGTCGTAACAGTGCACCCTCATGAAGGAAAAGTCAAAAGCACCGGCAGGAAAACTCCTTCCTTTGCCTGTGGCTAAACAACCATGAAAAGATCTCTCAGTTGATTTCATTACAGGATTATCCAAATCACATTCATTTATGGCTATTTGCATGGTAGTAGACTGCTTCTTTAAAGAAGTCGTGTTTATTCCCACTTATGATACTTGTTTTTCTTCAGACCTTGCCAAATTATTTAGAGATCATGTTTGGTGCATACACAGACTCCTTTCTATGCTAGTTTCCAATCATGGTCCCCAATTTGTGTCTGCTTTTACCCAGGAATTATATAAACTCCTCAGTATCTTCCAAAAGATTTCCACAACCTACCATCCACAAACTGATGGCCAAATGGAGCATGTTAACAGAGATCTCAAACAATATCTCCATGCTTACATAGGAAAGAAGCAACATGAATGGGCTGACTGGCTCAAAATGGCCCAATTCTTCCACAATAATACTGTCACTACTGCAACCAGCTCTATTCCTTTTAATATCACATGTAATTATGCCCCTCATATGGGCTTTGAAGGGAGATTAGCTGGGTTCACAGGAGAAATGGGTCATTCACACAAGGAGATAGAAGAAGCACTTGAGAATACTCGAGATAGAATGATCGCTTCAATAGAAAAAAGTTGTTCCAAAGCCCTGGAGTATTCTATTGGTCAACAGGTCTGGCTTTCCACAGATAAATTAAAACTTCCTTATACAGCAAAGAAATTAACCCAAAAATGGATTGGACCTTATGCTATTACCACAGTCCTTCCTAATGCCATTATGCTCAAACTCTCCAATGCCATTTGCATTCATTCCACTGTTAACATCTCTCATGTAAAACCTTATTGGAAAACCTTACCAGAACAGCCCAAAGTTCAACCCAACACAATCAAGGTAGATTAGGAAGGGGAAGAGCAATTCAAGGTGAATTACATAGCCTTATCTCGTCTCAAAAACAAGAAGTTGGAATATCTGGTGCATTGAGAGGGATATGATGAAACAGATCATACATGGGAATTGTTAGATATCATCACTACTGCTCCTCTGGCAGTTGCCAATTTCCATAAATCTAATCCTTCCACTCCTCGCAAACTCCATAGACTCATGGCTTCTTCCTTCACCTCTCTCTTCTCTCCTTTTAAAAACTTTATAGTCACTGAACCAACCACGACTTGCCTGGAATTCAAGTCATAAAAAAGGGGTAGTATTATGATATGAACATTTTCAAACTTTTCGGACTTGTATCTTTTTCTTTTCTCAGTCACATGATCTGTGCATGTGACCATGGTAACCCTCACATGACCAGGTCTAGAACTAATGATGTCATACCATGAGGTGACCTTGCCCTTTTAATTTCTGCTCTTTTTACACAGCCCATTTCATTTCCATTATCTTTCTTTCATGAGCATGGTATCCATTAGTCTATTTATGGTAACCCATCCCATGCATAGCATGGTCTGTGCGCACGCCTGTACAGTATATAAGTAGACACTTTGTGACTGGTATCCCTAGTCTAATCCATTTTGTTCACCTTGATAGTCATTGCCTTGGTCTGTTGGCCATTGTAGACTGAGTTGAACAGAACAGACCCCCATACCCTTTTCTTGAGCCAGGACACATGTAGCCTGCAAAATAGTTCCAAGCCTTGTGGTGTTGTCATTTGCGATAGTATCATAACAATATAATATATAGGCTCGCACACAGACCATGCTATGCATGGGAAGGGTTACCATAAATAGACTAATGGATGCCATGATTGTGAAAGCGAAATAATGGAAATTAAAAGGGCTGTGTGAGAAGAGTGGAAATTAAAAAGGCGAGATTATCATGAGATATGACATTATTAGCTCTAAGCCTGGTTATGTGGTGGTTACCATGGTCATGTGCACAGATCACATGACTGAGAAAAGAAAATAATGTAAATCCAAAAAGTTTGAAAATGTTCATATTATAACACAGCTTGACCCATCAAAGATGAAAGGTGGCATAATCACCATCCCATTTCTCAGGATCAGCAATTTTTTTGATGACGTTGGACTTTTTCTTGTTCACATTTAGCACGGTGAGCCTTGAGACAAGATTGTCTAAGTCCACTGAGGTCAACATATTTGATTATGGATTTAAGATAGCAGGTAGGACAGAGATAAGATTAGAAATATTCAACTTCAAAGTATTTGAAGAAGAAGGAGTGATGTTCAGTTCTTTGCTTGTCATAAAAAGGCCAATAGACCTTGTGGATATGGAATCGAGATGGAATCTTGATTGTCTTCTTTCAGCTACTTACTATGTGGACTATTCCAACCACATTCTGGGCAACCTACAAACTTGCTGATATAAAAAGTACTTTCTTGATCAAAGGTAATATCTTCTTCTCCATATGCAATTTTTCAGGTGGCTGCAGCAACCTATACTACTATCTAGAATAAGAGAATGCATGGAGGAACCAGAAATGCCTGGCTATGGTGATGAAAATACTATCTGCATTAGATGTGATGTTACAGATGTTCATATAAACCTGCCCACACCAGCATAGTGGGAGACAGACAGCTATGCACTCAGCTGATGATAGGGGCTAGTGCTCTATGCCTGGTAGCAATATTATCCTTATGTAAACAGTGGACGACCATATAAGATAGCATGGAATAAATACTAGTCTAATCCAAGTGTTATGAACCTATCACAAAATAACAAGATTACAAGGCTTGATGCTACCTTGCAGGCTACACATATTCTGGCTCAACAATAAAAAGAAGGTGGGGGTCTTCTCTAATTAACTCAGTCTGCAGTAGCCAAGAGACCAGAGCAATGACTATCGAGGTAATCAAAAATGGATTAAATTGGAATTGCTAGTTGCATAGTGTCTACTTTATATACTATACATGTGTGCACACAAATCATGCTATGCATAAGAGAGATTACTATAAATAGACTGATGAAGAACACAATTGTGAAAAAAAGATAACAGAAATTAAAGAGGGCTGTGTGAGAAGAGCAGAAATTAAAGAAGCATGGTTATCATGAGGTATGATATCATTAGCTCTAGGCCTAGTCATGTGATGATTACCATGGTCATGTGCACAGATCACATAACTGGGGAAAAGAAAAGGTATAAGTCCAAAAAGTTTGAAAATATTTATATTATAACAATGACAGAAGGAGTCAAAATTTATACACTTTCTATGGTCAGAATTCCACAAAATTTTAGAAATGGATAGTTTATACTACGAACTACCTTTCCCTAGATTTTCTTAATTTTCCCACCATTTTTTGGGAAGATATTAACTTATCTTTCCCATCTATTTTTATATGGTAATCAAATTGTCATAATATAAATATTTTTTGGACTTATCCTTTTTCTCTTCTTAGTCACATAATCTGTGCATGTGACCATGGTAACCATCACATAACTAGGCCTAGAGCTAATAATGTCATACCTTATGGTAATCTCACTCTTTTAATTTTTGCTCTTTTCACATAGCCTCATTAATCTCCATTATCTTTCTCTCACAAATACTTCTTTCATTAGTCTATATATGATAATTCCTCTCACATATAGCATGGTCTGTATGCATACCTGTACAGTATATAAAATAGCACTTTATGACTAGATTCCCTAGTCTAATTCATTTTGGTTACCTCAATAGTTATTGCCTTGGTCATTTGGCCATTGTAAACTAAGTTGACTGGAAAAGACCCTTACTCTCTTCTTCATTGTTGAGCCAGGACTTGTGTAGCCTGCAAGGTAGCACCAAGCCTTATGATTCTTGTTGTTCACAATAGATTCATAACACTTGGATTAGACTATCATACATGATACTTGGGTCCCAGAGCCATGAGAATAAAAGTTACTGTTATTTGACAGCAGTAAGACTAGCACTCGTCTCATGCTATCTTATATGGTTGTTTGCCATTTAAATAAGGATAATGTTGCTACCAGACATAAAGCACTAGCCTCTATTGTCAGCTGAGTGCCTAGCTGTCCATCTTCCACTATGCTGATGTGTGGCAGGTTCATATGAATACCTGTAACATCATGTCTAACATGGATAGTATTTCCATCACCATAGCCAGGTGTTTCCAGTTTCCCCACACATTCTTTCATTCTGGATAGAAGTTTAGGTCACTGCAGCCACCTTAGGAATTGTGAAGATATTACCTTTGTTCTAAGAAGTACTTTTTATGACAGCATGTTTGTAGGTTGCCTAGAGTGTGGTTGAAATAGTCCATATAGTAAGCAGCTGAAAGAAGATTTTCAAGATTCCATTTCAATTCCATACCCATAAGATCTATTGGCCTTTCCATGATAAACAACAAACTGAATTTCATTTCTTCTCCTTTGAATACTTTGGGGTGGAATATTTCTGATCTTATCTTCATTCTACCCAATACTTGAAACTTGTAATCAAGTATGTCTTAAGTGGACTTAGATGATCTCATTGCAAGGCTCATTATGCTAAACATAGACAAGGAAAAGTCTAATATAATCAAGAAAATTGCTGACCTTGAGAAATGAGATGGCAATTGATTCACTTTTCATTTGTAGTGGGTCAAGCTGTGGTTATGGATTGATATGTAGATGTGGAAGTCCAATAAACTCTGTTGCATCATGGTACTCTTATGATTCAAAAAGAAAGCAGATAGATTTGCCCAGATTATGTTGAAAAAGTACCTTGATGATGAGGATACTAAGGTAAAAAACATCTAGGATGTTGTAATAGGCACCAAGGGAGACTCTGCTTGGCCTAGCTGGTCCAAGCTCCAAAAAGAGATAAACATTAAGGACTATCACTTCATCACACTACTCAAAAAGATAGTTGACTACTATTATGATTTATCGCTGAAACGTCTAGTCACTTCCACAAGGCTCAGACGATGCTTGCAGGATACACTATTCCTGGCTCGAGAAGATGAGGGTATGGGGGTCTTCTCCACTCAACACAGTCTACAATGGCCAGAAGACCAAGGCAATGACTATAGTGGTGAGCAAAATGGATTAGACTGGGAATACCAGTCACAAAGTACTACTTTATATACTATACAGGCGTGCGCACAGACTATGCTATGCATTGACCTGCACCAAGTTGAATTGATGCATGGCCATGACAAAAGGATCTGAGAAGTCAAAATTCATACACTTCTCATGGTCAGAATTCCACAAAACTGTAGGGATGAATAGTCTATAATATGAACTACCTTTCTCTAGATTTTCTTAATTTTCCCACCATTTTCTGGGGAGATATTAACTTATCTTTCCCATCCATTCTCATATAGTGATAAAACTTGTAGTTACATAGAAATTCTTTATATTTCATTTCTATCCTACACACTTGCCAAGTAGCTACCATTCCCACAATCACATGACCATGTACTACTCCTAAATGAGTCATACCTGGTCAGTATGAGTCAACATGAGTCACAGTGAACATTAGCATCCATAACTACCAAAAAGTGTACTAGATTCAGCTCAGCTTAGCATGAGTCAGTATGAGTCATCATGAGTCATGAGCTAAAAATAGACTACCCCTGATTTGTAATGCATGAGTCAGCAT
>JBBPQZ010000380.1:0-16779 GCA_038092795.1 Boletus rubissimus
ATGCGAAGAAGGACACCGCTGGCAATATTGTGCGTCACAAGGCGCGTCTCATCGCCCAAGGATACTTGCAAGTCCCCGGCGTCGACTACTTCGACATGTACGCCCCTGTCGCCAAGCTTGCCTCCATCCGTACAGTCCTCGCCCTCGCCACGCGCTACGATATGGAACTACACCAGATCAACATCAAAGGCGCTTACCTCAACGGTGAGCTAAACAGCAATGAGTGTATTTACATGTGCCAGCCACCAGGCTATGGTGATCCTACTCATCTGCACAAGGTCTGCTACCTGCGAAAGACGCTTTACGGACTTAAACAGAGTGGTCGACGGTGGTACCAAAAGCTCGTCGAAATTTTGATAACGAAGTTAGGCTTCAAACAATGCCCCGTCGACCAAGCCGTTTTTGTCAAGCGCGTAGGCAACTCACTCACAATCATCGTCGTGCATGTTGATGACTGCACCATCATGGTGACTTCCCTCGAACTCATCATAAATGTAAAGACGCGACTTGCCAAGTTCGTTGAGGTCACTGACCTTGGCGAGCTGCATTGGTTGCTTGGAATCGAGGTAACGCGTGACTATGAGGAGCACGCCCTTTCCCTCTCACAGCATACCTACATCAAGGCTATTCTCCGCCATTTCAATTTCGACGAATTGAAGCCCCTCTCCACACCGATGGACCCTAGCACCAAGCTCACCATGAGTCAATCCCCATCGACCAGCGCCGAGTATGCTGACATGCAGCACATCCCATACCAAGAGGCAGTTGGATCTCTCATGTATGCCATGCTGGGAACACAACCTGATATCTCGTACGCCATCTCCCAAGTCTCTTATTTTTCCTCAAACCATGGACAAGCTCACTGGGACGCGGTAAAAAGAGTCTACCATTACTTGTCAGGGTCAAAGGGTCTTTGTCTATAGTATGGAGGGGAGAAGCAGCCGTTGTTAGGCTATACCGACGCAGATGGCAGTGTCACTGAGGACTGTCGCGCCATATCGGGCTACGCTTTCCTCATCAATGGAGGCGCCATATCCTGGAGCTTGAAGAGACAGGAAATCGTCTCACTCTCCACTACCGAAAGTGAATATGTTGGTGCCATGCATGCTGCGAAGGAAGCGTTATGGCTCCAAACTCTCATTTCCAGCTTATTCTTTCCATTCAAGGAGCCCACAACACTCTTTTCAGACAATCAGTCAGTGATCACACTCACAAAGGATCACCAATACCACGCCCGCACAAAACACATTGACATTTGTTTCCATTTTATTTGCTGGATCATTGACAATGGGAAAATTCACCTTGTCTTCTGCCCCACAGACAACATGGTTGCGGATGTCTTCACCAAGGCTCTGCCGTCGCCGAAAGTTAAACATTTCACCTCCCAACTCGGACTGTGCGCAGCTTGAGGGGGAGTGTCAGATTACACAAGTGTGAGCGCAGCCGCTGTCGGTTATCCTGTATGTTTCATTCTTGTGGCACAGACTATACCTTTTATCATATGCTAAGTACTAACCGTCCATATCATGGACGCGATCATTCTTTCTACCCGTATGAACTCTCTTCACCCTTTTGTTCATCCTTGGTATTACTCTTTTTGTATACTGCACCCTGATATAAATACCTATGAGTATATAGTATCCCCATTGAAGTACTGCCCCCCTCAGTCTGTTGACCCATGCAATGACTGAGGTGAGCCTTTTTCCGCATACCGTTCTATACCGTAGTACTCATGTTGTACCTAGCCCTTTCTCATCTAGGTAATCCACTCAGTCCATTGACCCATGCAATAACTGAGCTCTTTCTCATCTAGATCTTATATTTATGTCTCAACAAGGTTCGCAGTTCCCAGATCGCCTTCATATCAAATAGAGATCATTGACATTCCAGCCTAGAAACCAACATATTGTAAAGTCACTGATACCCACACCAGAGGTTTATGACTTACCACTAGACACCAGTTTCAGTGGGCGGAGGAGCTTTGTGGAACTTTTCGAATGTGTGTGACAGGGTTAGTCACAGTGCACTGATATTGATTGTCCGCAAGGGACGTCCACTGTGGATTGGGTTCCTTGGCTAAGTGTCACGGCTGGTAAGCCGTTCAATTTTTAGGAACCTAATGGAATCCCACACAAATTCAACTCAGCTCTTGATTTCCGCAAGTGGCTTGGTGGCGAGCACCCAATCAATGAATATACCCATGGTTTAGCATTAGCTGGTGGTGCGAGACTCGTGAATCTGCTCAAGACGAGCGTGATGGATCTGGAGGAGGAATATATGCTTTTTATGGTAAGTGGTTTGTTTGTTTAGGTCCCCACATCACTGCAGCCAGTCCAAAGGTCAATGTAGTGCTACCAATTCTGGGGGAAATAGTGCTGACCGCAGAGCTGAAGAGTTTCTTCTAATGCATGATCCTATTACAGTGGAATACTTATGCAGCCCCTTTCTATCACAATGGAAAGTGGTGGGCTAGGTGTAGCACACAGATCTGGAATGAAGTGGGTCAAATTTTTTTAAACCAGTGAAAACTGATTCAGGCGGATCCTTATCCAGCTGAACGACTTTGACCTGATGGCTGAAGTGTTGAGTGGTGTCAGCGTGGCTCTGACAGCCCATGTAGGGAAGCAGAATGTGATGGCTGCTCCCAAAGGTAACCAATATGTAGCATAGACAGGATATGTTATGAATTACCGCTGAAGCGTCTGATCACTTCCACAAGGCTCGGACGATATTTGCAGGGTACACAACTCCTGGCTCAAGAAGATGAGGGTATGTGGGTCCTTTCCGTCCAACACAGTCTACAATGGCCAGATGACCAAGACAATGACTATCGTGGTGAACAAAGTGGATTAGACTGGGAATTCCAGTTGCAAAGTGCTACTTTATATATGTTACAGGCATGCACACAGACCATGCTATGTGTGGGATGAAGTGTCATAAATAGACTAGGTGGTCTCACAACCATGGGAGCGAGATAACAGAAATGAAGGGGGCTGTGTGAGAAGAGCAGAAATTAAAAGGGTGCAGTTACCTCATGGTATGACGTCATTGGTTCTAGACCTGGTCATGTGAGGGTTACCACGGTCACGTGCACAGATCACGTGACTGGAAAAGAAAAGAGTACAAGTCTGAAAAAGTTTGAAAATGTTCATATCATAACAGGATATTACATTGCAAACAAAGGAGGCAACTTCTGTTATGAACTACCACCGAAGCGTCTGATCACTTCCACAAGGCTCGGACGATATTTGCAGAGTACACAACTCCTGGCTCAAGAAGATGAGGATATGTGGGTCCTTTCTGAACAACACAATCTACAATGGTCAGAAGACCAAGACAATGACTATCGTGGTGAACAAAGTGGATTAGACTGGGGTTTCCAGTCGCAGAGTGCTACTTTATATATGTTACAGGCTTGCGCACAGACCATGCTATGCATGGGATGGATTACCATAAATAGACTAAGTGGTCTCACGATCGTGAGAGAGAGATAACGGAGATTAATGGGGCTGTGTGAGAAGAGCGGAAATTAAAAGGGCGAGGTTACCTCGTGTTATGACGTTATTGGTTCTAGACCTGGTCATGTGAGGGTTACCACGGTCATGTGCACAGATCATGTGACTGGAAAAGAAAAGAATACAAGTCCAAAAAAGTTTGAAAATGTTTGTATTATAACACTATCCCCTTTTTATGACTCGAATTCCAGGCGAGTCGTGGTTGGTTCCATGACTGTAAAGTTCTCAAAAGGAGTGAAGAGAGAAGCGAAGGAGGATGCTGTGAGTCCGCAGAGTTTACGAGGAGCAGAGGGATTAGATTTGTGGAAATCGGCAACTGCCAGAGGGGCAGTGTTAATAATATCTGACAATTCCCATGTATGATCGGTTTCATCATATCCTCTCCAGTGTATCAGATATTCCAACTTCCTATTTTTGAGACGAGATGAAGCGATATAATCCACTTCAAATTGCTCTTCCTCTTCTTGGTCAACTTCGATTGCATCAGGCCAGACTTTGGGCTGTCCAGATAATGTTTCCCGATAAGGCTTTATGTGAGAGATATTGACTGTGGGATGAATACGTACAGCCTTGGGGAGTTTGAGTGTAACGGCATTAGGAAGGACCGTGGTGATAGCGTAGGGTCCAATCCATTTCTGGTTAATTTCTTTGCCATATAGGGAAGTTTAAGTTTATCGGTAGATAACCAGACTTGCTGGCCAATAGAATACTCCGGGGCTTTGGAACGACTTTTTTTTGCAGAAGCAATCATATGATCTCGAGTATTTTCGAGAGCTTCTTCTATCTCCTTGTGTGAACGGCCTATTTCTCCTGTGAATCCTGCTAATCTCCCTTCAAAACCCATGCGAGGGGCGTAATTATGTGTAATGTTAAAAGGGATGGAGTCAGTGGCAGTGGTGATGATATTATTATGTGAGAATTGGGCCATTTTGAGCCAGTCAGCCCATTCGTGTTGCTTCTTTCCAACGTAAGCACAAAGATATTGTTCGAGATCTTGGTTAATGCGCTCCATTTGGCCATCGGTTTGGAGATGATAAGCCGTGGAAATCTTTTGAGAGATACCGAGGAGTTTGCAGAGTTCCTTGGTAAAAGCAGACACGAATTGGGGACCACGATCAGAAACAAGCGTAGAAGGGAGTCCATGTATGCACCACATGTGGTCTCTAAATAATTTTGCAAGGTCCGAAGAAGAACATGTATCGTAAGTGGGAATAAACACAACTTCTTTGGAGAAGCAGTCTACTACCACACAAATAGCCATAAATGAATATGATTTGGATAATCCCGTAATGAAATCAACCGATAGATCTTCCCATGGTTTCTTAGCCACAGGGAGAGGGAGGAGTTTTCCTGCCAGTGCTTTTGACTTTCCCTTCGTGAGGGCGCACACTTGGCAGCTATCTACGTATGTTCGAACGTCCTTTGTGACTCCCGGCCACGAAAAGTAACGAGTGAGAGTATGAATAGTTTTAGAATGACCACCATGACCGGCAATGGGAGAATCGTGACATAGAGTAAGAAGGCAAGTACGTAAAGAGGGAGGTACAAAAACTTTGTTTTTGTTATTTTTGAAAATGTTTGTAGAGGCGTCAAAAAGGAAGTCGTCCATGGCATCCACTCCAAGAGAAGCAGACTCCATTTCCAACTCCGAAAGAAAATCCGAAGAAAGAGAAACTGAATTAATAAAAACGGTGGGAGGCAAGACCGTGATATTGGCATTATGATCCTGTACTGCCTCACCATGGTCCGGATGACGAGAAAGCACATCGGCCCGGCCATTTGAAGAACCCGGTTTGTAAACAAATAAATAATTGAATTCCTGAAGCATGGCATGCCAACGAGCCTGCCAATCGCTAAGAGTTTGTGGTTTCTTCCAATACTCCAGGTTTTTATGATCGGTCCAGATCTCGAATCTTTTGCGACCAATAAGATAGTGGCGCCACTCTTCCAGCGCCCGAATAACTGCAAGTAACTCTTTGTCGTAAATAGGATAGTTGCGCTCAGCACTATCAAAGGAATGGGAGATAAAGACGATAGGATGCCAGTTACCATCATCACATAAAGTAGAGAGCACAGCTCCAGTAGCGATATCCGAGGTGTCCGTTTCGACCCTAACTTCTTGATCGCGATTGGGATAAGTGAGAAGCAGGGTGGTAGTGAATTTCTTTTTAAGGGCATCAAACACCACTTGTTGACTGGGACCCCATGTGAACGGAATGTCTTTCTTGGTAAGATCGTTCAAGGGGCATGCAATCTCGGCAAAGCCCGAAATGAAACGCCTACAATAATTACAGAGTCCGAGGAATCCTTGGAGCTGTTTCAACCGAGTAGGAACTGGCCAATCCATAACTCCAGCAACTTTCTTTTCCTACATTTCTACCCCCTTTTTAGATACAACCATTCCCAAAAAGTCTACTTTATCCTTCGAGAAGTGACACTTGGAGGGTTTTACATAAAGGTCATTATCGTGTAAACGACAGAGGACCTCTTTTACAACCTCCTCATGTTCTTCTCAAGTCTTCTTCAACGTAAATATCATATAGTCATTGATATAAATAATTACTACTGTATATATGTCGTTAAAGATATCGTTCATCATTTGTTGGAATGTGGGAGGAGAATTGGTCATTCCGAAATACATTACCGTGGGTTCATAAGCTCCAATAGGAGTAACGAAGGCACCCTTCCATTCATCACCTTCCTTGATCCGCACGTTGTTATAGCCCCAACGTAAGTCAAGAGCCATAAACATGTCAGCATTTTTCAGCTGATCTATGAGCTACAGAATCAAAGGAAGTGGGTAGGAGTTCTTGACAGTACCCTTGTTGAGGTAACGATAGTTGATAACCATTCGCTTCCCACCGTTTTTTTTAGGAATAAAGAAAACGGGAGATGTTTGCAGTGACTTGGAAGGAGCAATATATCCTCTTTTGAGCTCCTTATCTATGAATGCGTGAACTTCATCCATTTCAATGTCCAATAGAGGAATTACTCGACCCTTCTTTGAAATGAAGTCTGGCTTGAGATCTACAGCATGATCCCAAGGCTTTCGTATCGGCATTCTAGTCGATTCCTGTTCCGAGAAGACCTCGAGGAACTCGTGATAGGTTTTCGGAACCTGTTCTTTTAGTCCTTCTTCTATAGTACGTAAAAATGCAGGGTCTGGTCCGAAATAATTAGAAGCGGGAGGGCCAGTGCCCATAATTTTGCAATACTGGGTGCAGCACAGAAATGAAATAGTTCTCTGCGCCCAGTCGACCTTGGGATTATGGCAGAAAAGCCAATCATACCCGATGATCATGTGGTGTGTACCAAGTTTAGATATATAAGTGTCTATGGTTTCGTAATGTCCAGCAGTTTCCACAATCAGGGTTACTGCATGCTGAATCTGGCCAATAGCGCCTTCTGATCCATCAGCGTTATGTATCTTGATCGGGTTATCGAGGGTAAAGAAAGGAATTCCATGACAAATAACATAATCACAATCAATAAAAGTGTGGGTAGCACCAGAGTCCAAGAGAGCTTTGAACCTGTGGCTTTCCCACTGACCATCCCGCTGGCAATGTATGACAGTCTCAAGCGAGAACTCTCCGCTGAATGACAATGTCGTTGTGCGATGCTGGGAAGTCATAACACTCGAGAGGGGTTTATAAATAGAACTAATTTTTTGTTGTTTTTGAAAAGAATTAAGCACACTATTATTTAATTCCGGTGCTGCGCTCAATTGAGACGCCCTCACGGAATGAACAGACAAATTACGTAATACAGATGACAAATCGGAAATGGGGAAATCAGAATCAGAACAAGATGTAAAGGAAGAAGAAGAATTGGAAATAGGTCCATGCACGGAGGAACCCTCTACTCCTACGTGCTGTGTCCTTTTAAAGCCTCTGCCGCATGTTGCTTGGCCTTGACTTCAAACTTGTCCCTATAATAAGCCTCGGCTTCATCTGAGACAAACTGTTGGGCAGCCATTGCTACTACTGGTGCCGTAACCGGGGGAATGGGGAGGGGACAGGAGATGAATTGTTGTGCCACTTGCGCCTGGGAATACTCGGGAATCGGGATGTAAGCTCCCTGGTTGTAATCCCACATGACTTGTTGACACTGCTGGGGAGGACGGAGCAGACGACAGTAAGGGTTCTTAGGGCAATCAGGCTTAATATGCCCAGGGAGATTACACAAGAAGCAAGTTCTCGTGTCAGGCCTTGTTGGTGCAGCTTGCTGCATGCTTATCTCCATGGGGGCACCGCAGCCCAGCTGAGTTTCTACCGCCGTAAATTGCGGATGTTGAGGGGGGGGAGGATGAGAAGGAGGTGGATATTGATAATGACCCTGAGGTTGTGGGATGAATCGGGAATTGGAGGGGGGACCACACTCTATCGTCATTTGTTCGTAAGCCCTTCCAACGGCTCGGTAATTTTCTTTGAGCGTGTTGACTTCGAACTCTAATCCTGGGTGATTCATTTGAACCTGTTCATAGATGCAGTAATTGACCGCTTTTTTGAGGAGCATTATTGCATGGTAGTCCTCAATATTTGCCTCGTTTTGAAGCACCTCGAATCATTGAAGGAAGAGGTCTATGGGGTGACCATTTTGACGGAGACCTTCTAGCTTCCGAAGTGACTCATGAGAGAGTACATCAATCCAGAAGTATCTTTTATTTCTTTTTGTAGCTTGGACCAACTTGGCCAAGCCGAGTCTCCTTTGGTGCCAATAACGACGTCTTGTGCATTCTTGACTTCGACCTCTTCTTCATCGAGATACTTTTCCAGTGTGAGCTGAGCAAAGCCATCTGCCTTTTTCTCGAACCATGAAAGGACAGCGATACACCTCAGCTTGTCTGACTTCCATGTTTGGGCATCTACCCAAAGATGTAACTTGACCCATCAGAGACAGAAGGTGGATTGATCGCCATCCCATTTGTCAAGGTCGGCAATCTTCTTAGTCACATTGTTCTTTTCTTGGTTTACGTTTAGGGCGGACAGCCTTGCAACGAGATTGTCTAAGTCCACCGAGTTCAACATATTTGATTACGGGACGGAGGTAACAGGTAGGGCGGAGATAGGATCAGAAGTGTTCATCACTGTACCACTCGAAAAAGAAGGAGTGATGCTCGGTGCGTTGTTTATCGTGAGAAGGCCAATAGACCTTATGGGTATGGAATCGGGAAGGAATCTTGAAAATGTCTTCTTTCAGCTGCTTACTGTGTGGACTATTCCAACCACACTCTGGGCAACCTACAAACTTGCTGCCTGAAAAAGTACTTCTTGGATTGGAGGTAATAACATCTTCTCCGAATACAACGATGCAGGTGGCCACAGCAACCTATACTGAAATCCAAAACGAAACTACGTAAAAGAAGAGAGGCGTGGGGAAGACTGGATCCGCCTGGCTACGGCATACGGAAATACTATCCATGTTAGACGTGACATCACAGGTGATCACGTGAACCTGGGTATACTGGCGTAGTACCAACATGGACAGCTAGGCACTCAGCTGACAATGGGAGCTAGTGCTTTATGCCTGGTAGCAATGTTATCTGTATTTATGATGGCAGACAACCATATACAAACAGCGTGGGACAAGTGCTGGTCTCGCTACCGTCAAGTGGTAGTAACTCTTGTTTCCTTAGCTCTGGGATCCAAGCGTTGTATATAAAGTCTAATCCAAGTGTTATGAACTACCGCCGAAGCGTCTGATCACTTCCACAAGGCTTGGACAATATTTGCAGGGTACACGACTCCTGGCTCAAGAAGATGAGGATATGTGGGTCCTTTCTAAACAACACAATCTACAATGGCCAGAAGACCAAGACAATGACTATCGTGGTGAACAAAGTGGATTAGACTGGGGTTTCCAGTCGCAGAGTGCTACTTTATATATGTTACAGGCTTGCACACAGACCATGCTATGCGTGGGATGGATTACCATAAATAGACTAAGTGGTCTCACGATCGTGAGAGAGAGATAACGGAGATTAATGGGGCTGTGTAAGAAAAGTGGAAATTAAAAGGGTGAGGTTATCTCATGTTATGACGTCATTGGTTCTAGACCTGGTCATGTGAGGGTTACCACGGTCATGTGCACAGATCATGTGACTGGAAAAGAAAAGAATACAAGTCCAAAAAAGTTTGAAAATGTTCGTATTATAACAACTTCTCACTTTCACCTTGGTTAGCAATATCAAGATCGTTCAGAACCACTCAGCTATCAAATCACAGCAAGCGTAAGTTTCAACATCAACCCTGAACTGTATTACATGTATATTTACACTGTTACTTGCATGTAGATTAAATCTAGAGAATTGTTAGCTCCATTAGTATGGTCTAAGTTTCTGAAAGAAATACCAAAGTAATGCATGTGGATCAATAGTAGTATTGGTGTTGGAGGGGCTAGAGCTGGCAAGGCCACAGTCGAGCAATGCATATACAGAAGTAATAATGTCAGCAGTGTTTTCGAGACCCTTCTTTGTGACTGAGATGGCATATGATTATGTTTTGCTGCCCCAGTTACCCATAGAGAACATGAATGTGCCTTTGCTCATATTACCAGTCGCCTTGTTGAGCATCTTTGGCAGTGTGATCTTGCCCTTCTTTTCGGCCATCTCCTTCACAGCATCCTGTATATCAATCACACCATTACGAATGAGGGTGAATGCACACTCGAGCTTTAATAGCAACACAGTAAGTACATCAGATCAAGCAGAATAAGAAAAATTCACTGCAGCAGCTGCAAGGGCAACAACACACTCCATACCATAGCCTTTTTTCAGCTTCACCATGTCTAAAGATTGGACATCAGCAGCACTGATCGTTTTGCTCAAATGGGTGGTTGAAATGAGTTTCAGGATAAAGTCCAAACGAAAGTTGTGAGCCAGGTCCAGTTTGTCACAATCTTCATGTGTGAATGGGAAATAAGGGGGCAAAATAAAGTGCCCAGCAAGGTCTTGGATTGTTGTATTGGACTCCTTCAAATCTGGATTCCCCTTGAGGATTTCCCAAAAAAAATGAATGATCATTACAAGTGCAGTAGATCCAAATCCACTGTGCCACTCAAGCAGACATTGCCAAGCCTATCCACATTTTAGTAAAGGACAATAAGAGATTGAGAAAAAGGAAGGGGGTGACGATGTACTACACCAAATACTGTGCTGTGAATTGTTACCTCATACTCAACATCTGGATAGACAGCAATGAATATTTCCTGGAGTACTGTGGCCAGGGTCTTGTCAGGAATCAACCAAATGTTTAGTTGTCCCCCTACCCAAAGAATGACAGTGTCCATGAATGTGTTTGTTCATTTGAGGTCAGCAGGAATAGGAAGGTCACTGTTCTTATAGTTGCTGTGAGACTTCTTGGTTTTGGTAGCATCCACCGGAGTCATGGTGGTGCTCGTTTTAACCTGAGTCTCTTTTCCTGGCTCTGTCTTGACCTTCTTGGTTACCAGCTGAGTATCTTCCATGGCTGTGATGCTAACCAATGTCTGGTGTGATGTAAACTAAGTGAGAATACTTAGTGATATGAAGGAAAATGGAGTGGACTCACTGACGTTGTGGTTCATATCTCATATGTCATGTCAGTATCAACTTGCATGCTACTTTCAGCTGTTTCATCACCTTCAGGCTCATTGTCCAGAACAATCTCCTTGATCTTTCTCTTGCCAGCTGAGGGAATACAAGCCTGAGGCGACCACCCAGATGGAATCTAACTAGCCTCAAACTTGACACCACTGTTAGTGTTACGACTACCCGGGGTAGGAGTAATCGCAAGGGCCTTCGATGACAAGGAGTCGGGTTGAAGCCCGACGACGCAGTAGTTCTAATGTGGGGTTTCCTCCGTTAGCAAGGGTCGAGGGGATTCCTCGAAGATATCAGTAAGCCGAGGGCGAACCGATCAAGGGTAGTCGGGTTGAGGTCCGACGCGCAGTACTTCCGTTGTGGGGATTCCTCCAATGGTGGACAAGGTATCGACGAGTTGAAGAGACAAGTCGATCGAGGAAGCGATCTAGGGGTGTCCTAATCGCAGGATGAGTAAGACGAGAGAAGCAACTAGATTGCTAGTGGCGACGAGATACAAGGTAACTCGAAGGAGGTCTAAACTAGTGAGCTAAGTGGTACTCGAGTCGTTTATATACGTGGTCTCCTCGCGCACGGACCTAAGTAAGAAATGCGAGGGAACCGAAGAAAGAAAGAGTGACGCGTTACGGATCAAAAGAAGACACGCCACGGAATGGAAAGAAGTCCGAAAAGGAAGGACGTGTAATGATGAAGATCAGAACACGCGGCCGACACATCGCGGGAGAATCAACGAGACGAATATGGTAAGAGGATGCGCCACGGGTACGGAGGTAACTGGAGAAGCCAGTGGCGAAGAAAAGGAATGAAGTCCAATGGGCATTCTAGGATACTTCATATGAGGGGTCCTAGAACGGATGGTAGTACATGGATAGAGACGAGGCAAAAGAGAAGTACGAAGAAAAGAAGAAGTTGTAACATTACCCCCTTTGTAGAGTCAAGACCACGGCGTAGACAGAGACATACTAGCCATGAGAGCGCACAGCAGCTCAACCATGGGGGAGTCAGTAGAGAATGGGGCCGCCAACCGGGGAGCCCGTGATGTTACCGTAACCAGTTTCATCGATACAATCTTCCTCATCAGAATAGTTTCTGTCGACGAGGGGAGAGGGAGAGCAACGTCGAGGAAATCGACGGAGGACAGGGAAGGAAAGACGAGGGACAGGGGGTGTTCCCTGTCGGCAAGAGGAGTTGGTTCCATGACGGAAACGGCGTCGTCTGGAGGAAGACAAAGAGAAGGACGTTTGGGTGGACGAGGAGGAGGAGGATTGTTGCCTCGGAGGGGGAACGCGGTGAGGCGGTGGGGAGGCAGTGCGACGGCGGAGAGGGCAGCGGGCGAGGATATGCCCGGGGGCCCAGCGGAGGCAGGTCGTACACTGATGTACGGGGCAGTCGCGCTGAAAGTGGCCGATACGGCCACAGGAATAACAACATTCCCCGGCCTGAGGGTGAGAATCGGGGAGGGGAAGACGACCGTCAGCGCCGGTCCAGGCGCTTTCAATTCTCTGCATGAGGTGATCTTCGTCGGACCCGAGAGGGGTCGAAGATGCCGAAGGGGTGGTTGGTGTAAGAGGAGTCGCGAGGGCCTGCGAAACTGTGACAGGTTCGGCAGGGGGAGGTCGTTCGACCTCGGCGAGGGAGACTGTGGGGGTTGCACGTTGACAGGTGCGACAGTGTTTGACAGCGAGCGCTTCATATATTTCGCGGGTAAGGGGGCGAGTTTGGGTAGCCATAGCCAGGAGGTAGCGACGCATGTCACGTAGGAGGGTGAGCATGCCAAGTTGGTGGAGAGCGACCAGCAAGCGAGACTGGGCTTGCATGGCGTCCTGGTAGATGAATTGTGCCACATAGGAGCGGTTGGCATCCACAGTAGGAGCGTGGGCGAGGGCGATGATGTTAAGATTCGCCAGGTAAGCACTGTAGAGGACATAGAGAGGGGATGCCGAATTGAGGTAACAGTCTAAGGTGGTTGCGAGACCGGGGTCGGTGATGAGCTCAGTGAGCTCGCGGATCTCGAAGATGGTAGAGGGGCCATCCGAGAGGCAGTACGCAGTGGTCGGGACATCTACAGAGAGAGGGGCTTGTTCAGTATCATCTGAAGGGCTAATTGTACGCTCCATAGGAGGAGTAGGAGGACGTTGTGGAGCAACATCAGTGCGGGTAAGACTATCGTAGGGAACAAATGGGGAAGAAGGTACAAAAGAAGGAGAAGCGGGAACTGGAGGAGATGACGTATCATGCTCCTCGGGGAACAGGGTTTGATTTGCATGAGGCGGGGACGGGATGGCGAGAGGCGAGGCGAAGCCAGCGGGTACTTGGTAACGTTCGTAAATCTGGGCGATGGAGAGAGTCAAGTGGGGAATTTCGTCAGTGGGGGTGAAGTCAATGGCCATGTTAGTTCTTGGAGGAAGAAGAAAAGATGGAGGGGAACAGGGCTTTATACGCCTTGAGGGCGGAGTCTGCATTTGTGAGGTGTTGCTCTGGAACCCAGGAGTCCTCTTCGGTCGAATACCCTTTCCAACGGATCAGGAAGGAACGTCTTCTGCTTGATCCTTTGTGTTTGATGATCTTTTCGATTTTGTATTCTTCTTCGCTGTCTATTAAGTCAGGAGGAGGCATAGGGTAGTTAGCCCCATGAGTATTGTTCTCGCGGTATGGCGAGAGGAGAGATGTGTGGAATACCAGGTGAATCTTCCATGCCTTGGGGAGGCACAGTTGATATGTGATCGGAGATAGTACCTTTGTGACAGTAAAGGGACCTTTTCGTTTGGAGGCAAACTTGGGATTTGCAACAGAATGTTTCAGGTTCCGTGCCTCGAGCCAAACCCTATCCCCTAGGGCGAAGGGTTTGAAGTGTCGTCTAGTTCAGGCAGACATGGTTTGACATGCCAGCTCATGGGAGGCGAGAGCCTCGTCTCGGGCAGCTGAAAGAGTCTTCAGATGGTCCTCTACTGTGGGGAGATCCGAATTGGCAATGATCGGTGGCAGTGCATGGGGTTCATATCCCATCATCAGGAAGAAGGGTGATTTGCCTGTGACGGAATGGGGGCGGTGATTGTGCACAAATTCGGCATGGGAGATCGAATCTGCCCATGACCCTGGGTTAGATCCGCAATAGATCCGGAGGTAAGTCTCGACTTCTTGGTTTACCCGCTCCGTTTCTCCATCAGTTTGCGGGTGGTAGGCTGTGGAGAGAGACAAGTCGTATCGCAGTAGTCTTCCCAGCTCGCGTGCGAATGAACTCGCGAACTGGGGTCCTCGGTCAGAGATGATTTTGTCGTAGAGACCGAAGCGAAGGAAAACTTTGTGGAAAAAGAGGGCGGCAACTCCCTCGGCGGTGATGGATTTCTTGGTAGGGCATAAAATTACCCCCTTTGTAAGCCTGTGGTCGACCATGACCAAGAGCGAGTCAAAACCGGAAGAAACCGGGAGGTCGGTGATTAGATCGCAGGAGATCTGCTGGAAGGGACAGGATGCGGTGGATTTGATCGGAGTGAGCAGGGGAATGGAGGGATGAGTATTGGTCTTCGCCTGTTGACAGGTGGCGCAACCTTCAACGTAGCAGCGAACGTAAGCAGCGAGGCCAGGCCACCAGAATTCGGCTGCGACGAGTTGATGGGTTTTGAGGAAGCCGGGGTGGCCGGCGATCTCGTGATCATGGCATCGCTGTAAAATTGAGTGACGAAGGGAATCGTCGGCGGGGACATAGACACGACCTTGGAAAGTCAAGATACCGGCATCAAGTTGCCAGTCGGCGAGGCGAGAGCGGAACGCAGGAGGGATTTCCTCGTTCATGGATTGAAGGGCCTGACAGACCAAGGTGTTAGACTCAGAGGATTCCTTGATCCGGTCATGGAGAGCAGCATCAATAACATTAACAAAGAGGGAAGGCGGGAGAAGAGTTACGCCTTCATTATCAAGGTCGGACGCCGGGAGAAGATCTGGTCGTCAAGACAGGGCATCAGGGCCGGCAAGCTGCATGCCGGGAACATGGATCATTTTAAGGTCGAAGTCGGCTAAATCAATTAGCCAACGGGCTTGGCAGCGGTTGAGGGTTTGAGGTTGACGGAAATAGGTCAGGTTCTTGTGATCCGTGAAGGTTTGAATTGGGAAAGCTGAGCCGTGGAGGTAATGGCGCCACGCTTTTAAGCCACGGATCACGGCTAGGAGTTCTCTGTCATAGATGTCATAGTTCTGCTCAGTGGGGGAGAACGATTGGGAGATATAAGAACAAGGGTGCCATTCTCCATTGGCGTCGGTCTGGAGGAGGATGCCTCCAAAGGCATACTTCGAGGCATCTGTAGCGATGGCGAAGGGGGCAGAAAGATTCGGCATTTGTAAGACCGGCTTCTTGAGGAAGAGGGCCTTGAGGGTGTCGAAGGCGTGGGTGCAGGCGGACGACCAAGACCACGAACTAAGCTTCTTAGTGAGATCTATCAGGAGGCGAGCGATGTTAGAGTAATCGGGGATGAATCGTCGATAAAAGTTGGCAAAGCCAAGGAAAGACTGGACGTCTTTGACGGTGGAGGGAACTGGCCAGGAGGTGATTCCGTCAAGCTTGACAGGGTCCATGGCGAGTTGTCCAGGTTTGACAATCATCCCGAGATACTCTACCTCGGTAGCAGCGAACTTGCACTTTTCAAGCTTGAGGTGCAAGTCAAGTTCGGTCATGCGTTGAAGAACGCGCTTAGTTCGTTCGGTGTGAGTGGCCTCGTCGGGAGAGGCGATGAGGAGGTCGTCCATGTAGATGACTAGCCATCCTTCGGCAATCATATCTCGGAAGGAGTCATTCATGAATCTCTGAAACGTAGCGGGTGAGTTACAGAGACCGAAAAACATAACCGTGGGTTCGAAAAGCCCCTTATGGGTAATAAAGGCGGCCTTCCATTGGTGTCTGTCTTTGATACGGACGTTGTTGTATCCCCATCGTATGTCGAATTTGGTAAAGACCTTGGCATCACGGAGTTTGTCGACGAGGTCGGATACTAAGGGCAGAGGGTAGGCGTCACGAATGGTATGTTCGTTAACGTAGCAGTAGTCTTGGCAGGGGCGAAGGCCGCCATCCTTCTTTTTGACAAAGAAGAAGGGTGAGGCTTGAGGGGACTTTGAAGGGCGGATCTTTCCGCAATCTAGGTTTTCCTGTAGGAAGGACTCAGTGGCGGTGCGTTCCTCGGGTGAGAGAGGATAAAGTTTCCTGATCTTCGGGGTGAAGGAATCTTTGAGATTAATCTCGTGGTCGTAAGGCTGCGAGGGTGGGATGTGGTCAGTGGCTTCCTTGGAGAAAACGGAAGCGTACTCTGAGTATTCTGCTGGGAGAACCAGTTTAGGTTTCTCCTTCTCAGCAGCCATGGCAAGTTCGGTAGCCTGAGTAAGGCACCCGATGACAGGAGATCCTTTTGGGATGTATCGAGATCCGCTTTTGATGATGCGGAACATGATCCGAATGTCGTTGTCGTGTTGGCAATGGGCAGAGGGATCCCTTCATTCGTTATACTCGAACAAATGAGAGTGGGTGACGGAGTCGACATGGATGTGTCGAGGAGCGTGGGGCGGTGGTTTCCAAAACTTGGATGAGTGACGGTCATAATCCGTCGAGTGCAAGGCGTAGAGTTCCTTCGACTGGTCGAGACTTTCGGAGAGTGAAAGAGTCCGTTTGGTCCAGTCGATGGCAGGGTTGGTTTCTTTCAA